>JAKOGH010000941.1:0-149178 GCA_024811115.1 Terana coerulea
CTGTGGCCGTGACCGCTCCCAAGCTGGTCTCGTGGTCCATGGCCAACGGCTCACCGCGCCACCTACAAATTCGGCTTACGGCCAGGGTCGGAGTCTTCGTTGGCGGAGTGTCCTGGCCGTAGGTCTCTCTAGATTGAAGTGAGCTGGCTTTCAATGCGGTAGACTGAGAATTGCAGTTCTCACCGGCACAGGACAAAGGCGTCGGAGCACGGCGCTGGTGAAACGGCACATATTCTGCGGAGGCAACGGGCTCAGTCAGTTTGGATGCCGGCAAACGCTTGCTGTGTAAAACATCGGATACTTGAGACTCGTCTAGACTAGATGTTAGGTCGGTAGCCGGAGACAGAAGGCTGCTTCATGTTCCCGGTCATATTTTGCTCGTAATTGCATGAATGAGAATTTGTACCTGTAAAATATTAGCGAAGCTAATCCTGCTATCCAGCAATTCGAACAGACGAGGATGAAAGCTTACTTACTATACGATACGCTCCGGCGCACAGCATCACCACCTATTCCGACTTTCGTAAACTGTCATGAGCCACCTTGAAGGGATATATATCGTCTGCGGTCTTAGTAGCCTGCGGAAAGGTCAAGGGTCAAGCGCAAAAGTATATGCGCGTCCGAACGAGACGACGCGCCGCGAACACTAGTGCTGATGCTGCGCTTGGATGACACGTTCAGCGGACTCCCGGCGACAGCTCCGCGCGGCGTCCGCACACCCTAGTCCAATTCGGCACGTTGACATTAAGGAGTGTAGGCCAGCACACGCCGTAGCGCGGTGCCCAGGCCGTGATGCGAGCGAGTATACGGTTTGCACTGCTAAGAATATTCAGTTCGTGCATTCAATGAGCGATACAGGCAGTGTTTGAATGGCACCCACCCGTCCTTGGTCCCGCAAAAGACGGCGAGGACACCCGCCCAGCGAGGCGCTGCGACGGAGAGGCCGTATAAAGGCTTCGTGTTTTGGCTGGTGGTGGGTTAGCAAAGCAGCTTCGTCTTCTCTCGCAAAGCCCGAGACTTACTTCTGAACACTTTTCGTCAACCAAACCAGACCAACATGCAGTTCCTTTCCATTCTCGCTGCCGTCGCCCTGATGACCGCGAACGTCGCCGCCACCGCGACCTACCACCCTGCACGCCCGGCACGTTGTGAGTGTCCTCTCCCGCCAACCTGCATAGTCACGACACTCACGATCGTTGTTGTGTGCGTAGCATCTGCGGTCCGGACGACCACTCCATCTGGGAGTGCAACACGGCAAGCCAGTTCGTCGAGATCGGGAGCTGCGGCGTGAGTCCCGTCTTGCTGCCTACTGCACTAGACCTCGACAGCTGACACAACGTATGATGACGCTTTCTGCAGGCAAACCATTGCATCTACATCGACAACACGCCTTTCTGCGGGTCCTCCTAGAGGGGATAGCGCGTGGGCGAAGTTGGGAGCCTTGGAATATGGACTACGGACTAGTGTGGACTGCAGATGTCAGTTGCGGACGATGGATCGGTCGAACAGGACCACCCGCAAAGAATGTATGCAGGATTTTAACATGTGGACTTTGAGGTGCAAGTGATACTGAAGCTAGTGAGCTAACGGCGGGAGGTATGAATTTTGAGTGGCGTACTTTGGGCTCAAAGAACTATTGCGACCCCCCTTCCTCCATAAGAGGGTTATGCCCTAATGCGTTACGAAACATCCCGCCCGATGACGAGCAAGAGGCGACCCTCGAAAAACCCACTGGCGCCGTATGCGCGACATCCGGTTCCCGTAAATCTTCCGCCCTTGCACCCAGTAACGGTGTAGAATAGGCACAGTCTGAAATACGCATTTTATTTGCAGAGTTATATTGTGATTTCGGACCTGAAGCAGAGTCGAAGTAGTTGGACAAATGTGCACGATAGCATTACCCGGTGTTGGCGAGGACAAGACAGGTAGTACTAGCTGAAAAACACCTTTAGTATGTTACCATTGTTAAGCTTGTGAACGTACTCCATATCACGGCGCGTGCTAAAAGCATGCAACATGAATCGCTACACATTTAGCTGACTGCTCTGCAGTGTCGTGGCGGAGGGCCACGGCGTACAACTTAAGGCGTCTCTTTAAGCGCTTGAGCTGGGGCGATCGTATTTAGCGCTCATAAGGACACGTGATTACACGTGCGCGACGCGCTTTGTTTAACGCCGGGATCTCGCGACGCGTTTTCAAACCCGCGTCTCACCCTCCAGCCAGTCTTAAGCTCGAGCCGATGCGCTTTACATCCCCATCTCCCTTGCCTCTTCCCACTCTCCTGAATTACTTTCACTCTCATACTCTCTCAAAGCTTTATCCATGTCTAACATCGAGCTCATCGCCCCTTTCGCCTTTGTGGCCGACGAGCCCGTGCCCGCCGCTGCCGAGTCCGGCAAGGTCGCTTCTGGCGTCCGCGCTGCTCTCAACAAGCTCCGCTCTAAATTCTCGTCGCCCAAGATCCAGCGCGAGAAGAAGGTCGGCGCCGCCGCTCACCCGCCCGCTGTGTTCGTCAAGACCACCCGCAAGGAGCGCGGGCAGGCCGCTCAATGCAACCAGTGCGACATCAACCACGAAGTGCGAGGCGACAGGAAGTTCGGCAGCAACGTCAAGCGATCTGTAAAGAGGAAGCTTATGCGGGTGTTCAATGACCGTGTCTGCGTACACAACATCAAGGTACGTATCCCGCACATTTACTTACTAGCTTGTTCTGACAAGTTATCTAGCTCGGCATTGAGATTGAGATTGATATCGAGTCCGACGCTGTTTACTCCTTGGCAGAGGCACTGAAGATCAAGACAGCACTGGACGTCGACGACGGGTCTCCGACTTACATTCTCACTCTCGCCCGGAGCCCCTCCCTGACCTCAATGATTTCATCAGAAATCTCTGGCTAGCTGGCGCTCTCGGCTGTCTCTCAAACCCGGCCTTCAAGGCCTCAGAATCTGCCTATGGCAACACCCGCCTTGGCTCACCCTCTGGACTCTGCGCCACATTGCATCTGTGGACGCGCTCCAGCCCAGCTCTATGCCGTTTCGGACGACCTTGCAACATCAAGTCTCCGGCTTCTCTCGCCTGCGCCGCATCGCATCTGTGGTCGCTCTCTCGTCCGTTTCTACGTACCCCTGGAATATCTCTCGGCTTCAAGTTCAAGTCTTATCTCTCAGGTCTCAAGTCTCCGGCTCCTCTCGTCTGCGCCGCTTGCATTGTGTGGTCGCACCTCAGCCTATCGCAACTCTCAGTCCAGCACTGAACCCTACTCTCAAGCCGCCTACCGCTTGGGATTCTATCCACCTACGTGAACATTGGCCTACCTCTATCAGACTACCCAACCCGTACGATTCAACCGATGCCACCTTTGATGACATGGCCATCTTCAGCTTTGTGGGCGAGAGAACTGGAGCCGCCATCGGCCCGTCCCTCCACACTGCTGCCATATGGTCTACATGATGGCCCGGGTCGAACAAGGTGAGTACTGTGCGCGTGACCATTCTTGATGATGACTGACAATATGTCTTGCAGATACTGGATATCTACGGAACATCAACATATCTATCTCGCTATCACTTACTCGCAGGTCGAGTCAGGTACGTCTTCCGCAGTGTTTCATCTCCGTTGATACCAATCTAACCCTCCTGCAGCCAGCTATTTGCTCTGGAGCAATGGCCGTCCAACACTGCATCCCCTCACGCACTGCGCATCATATCCCTCTACGCCCATTTGGAGCCACGCACAACCCGCTAATTGCGGCGTCCAGGCTGAAGTTGTCAGATCAATGTATAACCATGTAGCAATTCTTTATCTTTTCTTTTTGTTTGTCTTTTTATCTACTGTACGCAATAAATCATTCATTCTCCGTCACCTGCTCTGGACTCGAACAAACAGAAAATGACATTGAGTTGAGTCGGCAGCTGCAGGCTGCTCGAGCTTTGTTTATGGATGTTAGGATTCCAAGCGTCCGCCTTCCTTTCTCGACCTTTCTCTCTCGACCTGTATTTTCATCGCAACTCCCCGTCTCACGCACGCTCCGCAACTCTCGCACAGCGGCTCGCTTGGCTGTCCTGCGATTGCAGAATAACCTTCTCTCCACTCACTGCGGAAGATGGCTTGGTGTGAGTTCTGAGGCGGCTGTGATGATCGCGAGCAAGCACGGCTCGCAGCGCCATGCCCCTTTAGCGAAAACACTCAACGCTTTGTCATACACTACGGAAACAACATGTTTGCGCAGAGCCGCGCACGCTCAGACGCATATCGACAGCTGCAGAGGGCAAGAATAGAGTAGAGAAAGGCGGAGCAGGAGTGGTCGGCGGCGCGTGCTTGTTCTGCTGGTGCGTTGGATTGCGCTCTGAGTCTTGCCTATTTGTGTTGACGTTGTAGAAAGCAAGCTCATGCTGCGCTCGCGCAATGGAAGCCTTTCCCCCTGGGGACGGATAGCATTCGCGAATTTCGACAACGTTAACATCAAGCCCGATTTGGGGTGATATTGAGTAGTCTTCTGTCGAACGCCGAGTAGCTGGAAGGTCGTCACTATCTCGACGAACTACCAGCTTGCGCCGGGCCTGCACATGCGGCGGCCGTAGGAACTGCAAAGGGTTGATGAGAAGCTAAAGCGGACCACAACGGACGACACAAGACAGGTGCGTGCCGAAAATTCTATTGCGTGTTCCAAATTTCAACAATCTACTCCAGTACAGAGCTGTCGAGGTCTATATCAAGCACGTACTGGTCCCTTAACTAGAGCTCACGACCAGCAGGACCATTTCACGACCGATTCATGCGCAACAGCCCGCATATACGGACCATGCCACACGGAAGCGTGCCGCAGTGGTCCATTTCGCCCATGCAAACCGATGCTGAATCCAAACACGCCCATGCTCACCTCGCACAGTCCACTCCACTCGCGCTCGCGCTCCCATCCGGCTCCTCGCATGCATCTACGAGCTACGCGCCGTCACACACCGCGTCGCATGACTCTCTCCCTTTTCACACGAGGCGGACAAAGGGCCCGTACACCTCGCTGCGCGTATTGGCGCGCCACTACGCTCGCCGCGCTACTCCTCTAGGCGACGGTCGCAGTGTTACCGCGCATCCCGCTCATCCACGCTTTCCTTGCCCACCTCGTGTCCGTCCCCCGTATCCACGGATGTACAGTGCAGACGGTTCTGGCTCACACCAGCTGTATCCACGTCGACACCAGTCGCGACTCGTTTAACTTGGGCGACACTTCACCAGGTCGATAGACGTGAATCAATCCATTACGCTTGGAGCAGTGGCCGACACTGAGGTGTATAAACGCGCGTAACGCAGAACGCACGCTCTGCAGCACCTACATTCACATGAATGTCGCGCCCAGGCTACCGCATACGCATTATTCCATGAGCCTGACCGACAGATGTTTCAAGAGAAGTTCCGCGACTGGCACGAGGAGGCGTATATCCCGATGCTATCGCACATTCCGGGGTGCAAGTCAGCAAAGTCGCATTGGCGCTAAAATGCCTTCGTCAGCACAGTCTTGTAGTTCTCTCCGTCCCGTCGGTGCTGCTAGCACTTGTCAGGACCGGTCAGTGTTTCTAGTGTGGCAATGCCTAACTGTCTTTCTGAAACGTTCGTCAGCTTCGTGGAGTCGACGACTGTCACCCCGCGT
Source organism: Terana coerulea (assembly GCA_024811115.1). Lineage (NCBI taxonomy): Eukaryota > Fungi > Basidiomycota > Agaricomycetes > Polyporales > Phanerochaetaceae > Terana > Terana coerulea. The sequence continues at coordinate 5,645 of JAKOGH010000941.1, forward strand.
ACTTGTGGTTATCAACGGAAATCAAGGGGATTCAACTTCAATTGGGGCACACATTCTTATCAACATCTCAACCGATCTATGGATGAATAATATCACACGCACCTCGGTGTTACATGATCGATGATACTTCCCTCCGGCGTATATAAGGTGTCCACAAGACTTTACTTTCATCGTTCAGCACTACTGGACACAGCACCGCGCACGCACAACACTATGGCGCCCCCAGGCTACCTCCTCGTTTTGTCCGACCACGGCTCCGGCGTCCCCGAGGCCGAGTTCACGGACTGGTACGACAACGAGCACGTCCCGCTCCTCCTCGGCATATCCACCTTCACCAGCTGGCTGCGTCTGCGCGCCGCCGACCACGCGGCGCCCGTGTGGGCGGCGGCCTACGGCCTCACGTCCGTCGCGGACACGCGCGCACCGCCGTTCACCACCATCGCGGACATCGCGAGCCCGCGTGAGGCGGCGCTGTTCAAGCGGCTGGGCTTCATGGAGCGACGCGTGTATGAGCGCTGGGAGGGTCCGCGCCCCGCGCCGTCTGCGTTGCTTGACGCGAGCGGGAAGCCACCGCGCTTCACGGTGTTCGTCTCGTACGACGTACAGCCCGGGCGCGAAGCGCTTCTCGACGCGTGGTACGACGGCGAGCACCTCCCGATGCTGGCAAAGCTCGAAGGATGGGTCCGCAGCACGCGATACGTCCTGAAGGACTGGCAGCGCGCCGGGAAGGAGGTGAAGGGGGACGAGCCGGATCCCGAGCGGTTCCTCGCGGTGCACGAGTTGGAGGACTTGCATGCGTTCACGAGCGCGGAGGAGCAGAAGGTCTGGGAGACACCGTTGAAGGCAGAACTAGACAAGGTGGTGGTGAGGAGCGTGAGGGTCTTTGCGTACCACAAGCACTGGGAGAAGTAGCCGGCATGGACCTCACGCGAACCGCGTTCACAACAGGGGTGTGAATGCTATTCCTGTTCGACATTTCGGTGGCGGTGCTGTAAACTATGCTGTCGGCTGGAACGGAGGTGGCGGCAAGATTCCAAGAGCAGTGATTCTATCAAACAAGCATACCATGTACGAGACGCTCGCCCACAGCCATGCTGTTGAGACGTACCGCAGCCGTTGCGTGATGCGTAAGCGATCGTTTGGTATGCATACTGAAGTCTCTGAATCCGAATTCGACGGAACAGGTGAAAGACAGATTATGATTTATTGTGGTATTACAGTATGGAAGATGTGGTACAACATGAAGAGACGCGGAAAAGTCGAGAGAGAGTTGGTACATGATATTATACATTGATTCGATAGTCTCCAGCAGGCTACAATTGACGGGTAGTGACCTGACCTAAGCACTGAGCACGCTCCGCAACATCGCCGACTTCATATCTAGAGTCCGGTACACCTGCATTGTGCCAGTCTTCCCCTCGCCTTGCAGCTGCTCGAGCCACACAGGTATACGCGATAACGAGCACCTCAACGCCCTGCCAGCGCCCGGCACGCCGCGTCGCAGTGCGCAGCCGTGTGCGGCAGACACACGCGCAGCGTCATCGCGCAGCGGTTGCGTCCGCCGCATGCGCGGGGCTGGCAGAGGCCCACATGCAAGACGTATGCCGGACATCCGCCCCCGTACTCTTGCACCGCCGCCGCCGTCCACTTCATATCCGGCGCTGCATGCCTGTCGTCCTCGCGCTGTGCACGCTCACGGTCGCTCGCGTACCCCTCGTCCTCCGCCCCCGGTCCCGGTCGTACGCACTGCGCTAAGGACGCACGCACATCGCGCAAGCGCTCTTCGAGCGCATCAGGCTCAAGCGCCGTGCGCCGCCAGTCGAGGTGCACGCTCTCCACACGCGGTGCGTCGAGGCCCGCGAGAAGCAGGGCGCATACAGCCACGTCGCCGGCGAGCGACACCGTCTGCAAGCGCGGCAAGTACGCCTTGGCCTTCTCTCCAAGACGCGTCGTGTCAGGGTTCCGGGGTGTCGCAGCGGGATGCGGCGCGAGGACGTCGTGCAGCACCAGCTGCTCGAGGCGCGGCATCGACGCCAGTGCGGCGCATACCTCTGCAGCGGACGCGCGCGCAGTGGGCGGGGCGCGGTGCAACGCGAGGCTCTTAAGCCGTGCGAGCACAGGGAGGGAGGACGCAGCCCAGGGGAATGCGTATGTGGTCAGGGAGAGGTGTTCCAGCGGGAGTGCGCCAGCGCTTGCGTAGCCGGCAGGCGCGCTTTGTGCAGGGTTTGGCGGAGGCGCAAGATGCAATACAGGCACGCTGAACCCCGAGTCGCACAGGCCGCTGGGCGTGCTCAGCTCGAGCACTTGGAGCGCCGGCGCGTGCTGTGCGGCCAGCAGCGGGGCGATGCTCTCAAAAACCCACCACTTCAGCCGCAGCCGCAGCTCCCTGACCCTCCCCAACTCCTCGCGCAATATCAGCTGCAGGCTCTTCAGCGTCCGCGTCCCGCCGTCCGCGCCGCCGCCGCCGCCATACAGCGAGAACGGCGAGTAGACGGGCGGCGGTGGCGGAGAGGCGACGCTTAGTGGGACGTGTGCGGAGCGCGCCAAGAAGGCTTGTATGAGAAGAACGTTTGGCGACAGGGTGATGGTCGACCAGAGGAGCGGCGCGGACAGGGCGATGGCGCGCCAGTGGGAGCAAACATGCGTCACGCGCAGCCAGCTGTATGGGCCCTCTGCGCGTGCGCACGTGGGCTTCGGCGCCGCTGGGCGACCGTACAGCGGGTGCGGCGGGACATATAGCGCTTCTTCATGAGGTGGAGGTGCGGAGAGCCAGGAGGTGCGGCAAGCAGCGGCGTGAAGCTCGAAGATATAGGTGAGGAGCTCGGGAGGCAGGGTCGTTGCGCTTTGAGATTCGAGTTGCGGATGCGTGGGTATGTTGTGTCCAGGTGTCTCACCGCGCGGCATGACCTCCGTAGATGGGCTGTCAGGCATTGCTCCTTGACGGACAATCTGGCTTAGACGGCTGGTATTTGCTGAAGTGTGGCGGTGAACTGGTCATGGATTGGTCTGGATGGGAACCGTAGGGCAGTATAGCACACGCACCTCTGCGCCGTCTTATCCCTTTCAACTGGTCGTCCCCTTCTCCGACTGCTGTGATAACCTACAGCTCCCCAAAGCGGAGTGTTATAGCTCCTCTAAATTGCAACAAGTTGTTGCAACCGACGAATGCCTGGCACCGCTGCGGATATAGCCTGCTGGGACTCCGCGTCGTGGTCGTGGTTGTAGGTGTGGTCGTAGTCGTAGTCCCTCGTCGTTAACACTCCTGTGAAGATGGGAGCACGGCTCTAACTGTGCCTCCTATCCAATACATTCAGCCTCCTTAGACCAGGGGTAGCGAAGGTCCGGGTGTGGATGCCGGCCTACGCTCGAGCGGTCATGGGACGGCGCAGGCGTCATCGCAGCCCAAGCCAATCATCTTCCGTGGTTTATTGTCGCGGACGTGGTCATGCGGACATGTATGCGATCTCGAGAATTGCTAGGAGGCGGCCCTGGGATTGCAGGAGGGTCAAGTGAGCGGTCGTGTGAGAGCTGCGGGGAGGGCGTGAGACCCCTCCCTCCTTGACTTCATACCACCACCATCGCCTTAGACGCCCGTGCCGTCTGAGCTCGCTGTCGAGCCACTCACCCTCTACAGTGCCCATTTTCATCTTTTAGAAGGTCTGTCTTTTATCCAAGTAGTCTACTGATCACTCTTTTCTTGCAGGTTTTTCTCGGTTTCCCCGTCAATGGAGGGTCCCGAGGCTTCTTGCCTGCTCTGCGGGTGGGCGGCTTCGGGCCTGAATGGCTCTGAGTCTCCCTTTGTAGCTGATGGGCAGCCCAGAGACGTTCGTCGTCGCTGTTGCCCCCATCAGCATAGTTTTGCCCTCGTGTTGAGAGGGCACTGTTTGCACGGAATAGCAATAAGACCCCCTAGCAGAGATGCGGGGGTTTCCTTGAGCCCGCTGGCAACAGTGGGCACAGGGCGGAGTACGGGCGCTTGCGGTCATGCCTAAAAGGCATGGTTGCGATCGCTCGGACAGATCTGGCTCGGAATGCAGGGATGCACACCGGGAGGAAGTGGTACAAGGTTCAGGCCTGTATGTACAATATAGCGAGATTATTAATTAATTTCGTTGTTTTCAATGTCAGTTTGACCGCTTGTGTTGAACTGAGATGGGAAATAGGGGCTGCAGAGCGGGCATTTGAGTGCCGGCTATGTGGAACCTGGAATTGGCCGAGCCTCATGGGTTATGGCTTAAAGATAGGGGAAGGTATGCATACATACCCTAAGAATAGTGTGAGGAAGGGCAATCAGCTGCTGCTGCTTCCCTTGCACTAAGTTGAGGAGACGTATGAGGAAGGACCCTAGGGATCCCTCAATACGGTACTCTCCAGTTAGAATACATGAGCACTATACCAACGTGTTCTATGTATAGTAACCAATACGATGCATTTATTTCATCGCCGCCCCCAGACACCCAGCCAACCAAATAAAAAGGAGGGCATGGTGTCTAGGGAGAAAGAAAAAAGCGTCCATTAGCGCTTGCAGTTACCGAAATAAGGGTACCCTGAGCAATTGGAGTATATCAATTGAGGAAATTAAGGAAGGGGATGAGAAGTCCCCAACCAGTAGTATTCATTCTCTGCCACCTTTCTTGGATGTCGATGCTCTGCGAAGGCAATACGAGAGAGGGAAGGAAGTGAACAAGACTCGATAGAGTCATCTGAATCAGATTGCGCGGTCAAATCTGATACGGAGACAGGAACGAAGCCCGAGGCACTCAAATGCATCAGTGCAAACGTTCAGAATTCTAGAGCAAACTTAAACATGCTTCTAAAGAGAAACCTGGACCATAACATCATATGTGTCCAGGAACCGTTCTGGGGCTTCATTAAGAATGTTGCCTCAAGCACAAACAAGGATGGGGATGAGTATCACCAGACATGTAAACACCGGAACTTCATATGTTTAGGAGCCAGCGAGACATCCAGAGTGTCTGTTTATATAAACAAAAAGTGGGTGTCCACAAGCCCAGAAGTGAGACTCAGTTGTGTCAAACACCAGGACATTGTATGCGTAAGCATGCAGTTCCAAAACAAGGAATTCACATTCCTAAACATGTACAATGACGGTAAAACGTTTAGTGCGGTTAAATACCTACAGGATCATGCGAAGGATCTTCCTCCAATTGCGTTCATGGCAGGCGATTTCAACCTGAGGCATCCATATTGGGACCATCAGGAACAGAATCTCGTTGATGAGGGAAGGAGCAACGAGATAAGAAACAAACAATCGAGCCTAGACCTCATTGATTTGGCAGAAACGTATATGGAGCTCGTACTCCTAAACAATAAGAGGGACCGGCCACGTGGGAATCACATAACGTGAAACTGCGAAAGGGGTCCTGGATTTGGTTTGGGTAGACCCGAAACTCGGAGAGTACGGGAACCTTAACGTAAAAATGCATGAGCGCCAAGGAAGCGATCATGCGGTACTAGAGTGGCAGATGCCTATCGAAGTCGAGCCAGAGATCGTCCCTACTGTAAAAAGGGGGTCTATTGAAGGCGGCATGTTTGTGAAAGAAGTCAGGGCAGCTCGAAGGGCGCCCCTACCAATTTCCGAAGATTGGTTTACGTCAGCTGAAGACGTGGAGGAGTATGGCGACAAGATCGGAGAGATCTTTGAAACCATGTGGGGAAATACGCGAAACCCCCTAAAAAGTGCGCCAAGTCAAAATCTTGGTGGACAAGTGAGTGCAACAAGCGGGCAGGCGAGCAGCGCAACACACTAAAACAGAGATCAGTGTGGAGGACGGAAAGGTCCAGGCTGAGAAATAACATCATCTCATGGCCGGAGCATGAGGAAGTAGGCTCATGGGCCATGAGAATTGATGAAATTGACGCGCTGTGCAACGATCACAAGGAAGTGGTCGAAAAAGCAGGCAAAAGATTAGCTGGAAGCGGTCTCCAAGGCTAAAACCAAAATGTTTGACAAGGTTATCGCCAAATGTCATTCATCAAGAATCTGGGATATGGTCGAATGGACTAAACCTAGAAAGGTGTCTGTGAACACAGGCCTTGCCAACAGACAAGGCGAGCTAGCTGATTCGGAGGAGAAACTAAGAAAACTCTTCCAGGAACAGTTTACACCGGAAAATCCTTGTAAAGTGGATTTGTCCATTCTTGGTGAATTCGAAACTCACGAGGAAAGAGAGTTCAAGAACTTCAGCAGGCACGAGCTGCGGAAGGAATTGGCGCTTACAAGTAACTTCTCAGCGCCTGGCCCAGACAATGTGTCATGGTTCTGGCTAAAGCGCATCGTCACGGATGCAAGAGAACTTCCCTACAGTGAAGAGGGAGATGATATTGACATGGAGAGGCCTATTTTGGCCTACTTCAATGTGTGCATACGATTCAGGGTTCACCCCAGAATATTCAAACAGTCTAGAACTGTTGTCATTCCAAAGCCAAATAAGCCGGACTACACGAAGGCTAAGGCTTATAGACCAATAGTTCTCCTAAATTGCTTAGGAAATTACTGGAAAAACTCATTGCCAGACGCATGCAGTTTGACGGCCAGAAGTACGGCATAATGCACCTGAATCAGTTTGGGGGCACAATGCAGCACAGCACCACGGATGCGGGTATTCAACTCGTGCACAACATCAAACAGGCATGGAAACAGGGCATGGAGTTATCAGCTCTGCTTCTGGATGTCTCACAATTTTTCCCATCCATCAATCACGAGTTGATGGCAGGCATTTTAAGGAAACAGGGCTTTAGCAAGTCGCTGTGCTCCTATTTCGAGAACTATCTTGTCGACAGGCAAACACAGTTCATATTCAATGGGAAACAAATGGATCCCATGGACTTTTCAACTGGTGTCAGGCAGGGATCAGCCCTGTCTCCGATACTGACCGGATTGTACATAGCGCCGTGGTTACACAAAGTGGCAGCCACGAAACACGTGATCAAAATATCACATGGCGGTGAGGTACACATGCTAAGGCATGATTGGACCCCCAAAGAGATCAAAGCGAATGGTCACACGACCATCCAATTCTTCGTGGATGACGGACTCATCTATGTAGCGGGAAAAATGGACTCTGATGATCCAGAGGACCAGCTAAAATATAATAATTTACTGTTAAAAGCAGTATTTTCGAATGTCATGTCAGGGTTCAACCGAATGGGGTTGGGAGCTGAAGCAGACAAGCTAGAACTAATGCATTTCCGTAAAAGGAGTGCAGGAGAATGGACTGAGGAAGACCCATTAGGGCCGAAACTCAGGGTCAAGGTTGACGGTGTCATGCACACCGTCAAGCCAGCACACAAAATGAGATACCTTGGGTTCTACTTGGACCCAACATTATCATTTAACGATCACATCAAGTTCTATGCCACTAAGGCATGTAGCATGGTGAACGCCCTCAGAATGCTGGGGAACTCGAACCGAGGATTCAAACCCAAGGACAAGAGAATGCTGTATGTCTTGTGCGTCATGCCGATCATAATATATGGCGCCCAACTATGGTGGCGCCCAGACTGGTCTGGACTGAAAGGCGCTTGCCATCAGTTACAGTTGGCCCAAAACAGGGGCACCAGATGGATAACGGGAGGTTTCAAAAGCACTCCCATTGGAGCGATGGAGACAATGGCAGGTTTACTGCCCATTAAACTCCAGATCGACAAATTTATGCACAAACAGTGTTTGCGCACGAACGCCGCATGAAGGGCACCCTACAAGGGCCCATCTCACGGCGGACTGGAGGGTGAACTCCACCAACATTGTCGCTCCATTCCCATACAAGGGAAAGGAAGATGAGAGATGCAGACACCCCTATGGTACACATTAACCATAAGGGAAGATCAGCAATGAGGACTTTGATCTCGTCAACTCGAGTGCCGGCCCAGGCGACAGGTTAATTGACGAGTATTATAACAATGACCGCATTAGTATAAACACTAAGGCGCCAACAAAGAGCTCAGAGGAGTTCCCTACATGGCTAAAGGAGGTGTTCCTCCTGAGGCTAGAAGAGGCCACTAAGTCGGACACGACAAGGGTGGTTTTCACAGATGGGTCCCAAAAGGACAAAAGTCATTTGGAAAACTCCGTACTGGAGCAAGTTGGAAGGTGTACAATCATGATGGCACCTCAAAACAAGGTTTCTTTGGGTGTGGGAAAGCAACTCCATATGATGTGAAGATGATGGCCCTGGCTAAAGGAATCAAAGAAGCTGTCAGCGATGCTGCAGACGGTATCCGCACTATACAAGTCTTCGCAGACAACATGGGGGCGATAGAATCCATTCTCAAACCTGATAAGGGCAATGCCCAGATGGTTGCAGTCATGATGTGCAAAGTCGCACGCACATGGTTAGACAAGAGCCCAAGAAACAAAATTGTGCTCAATTGGTGCCCAGGCCATTGCAACGTGCCTCAGAATGAGGAGGTCGACAAATTGGCGGGAGAAGGGGCAAAGCTGAGGCACAACCACACTATGTGTCACAGTCTATTGCCCTGCAGTCCATGGACGATCTTACTATGAAAACGTGGTCAACATGCGCAGAGACCCTGAGTACTGCGGAAGAACATGGAAAACACTAAGCCAAGTGCCGAATAGAGGCTCTAAGGACGATCAGGCAAATGTCACATGGAAATATTCCACAAACTGGTACCTGAAAACCATGGGAAAGGATCAGAAGATCTTTTCCCGTTTCGTACGCTTCAGGAGTAACTACTTCCCACATGGAGCGTACAGACAAAAGATCAATCTCCCAGATCAGGAGAAGGTCGCCCAGTGCTGGTGCAGCGGAGATGCGAAACACATGATCATATATTTTATGATTGCAAGTTGTGGATCCGCCACTTCATCAGAGAAGGAAACAAACAATTCACAGATAGGGAATTGTTTGAAATAGCAAAGAAAACGGAGAGCGAGGCACCATCTTCGATGCCGATGCTCGACGTAGAGGTCTTTGCATTTACTGAGAGGATATTGCCCTCTTCCTGAAACTGAACCCAATGGTGGCTACATTCCAGTGGCTCGAATTGAGGGAACAGATATACGATGACGAGCACAACGCAGTCCGGAAGAAAGACTCCCTTGCTGTTCTCAAAGCAGATCTCCACGGAAGAATGCGTAGACTAGCGCGCTTCTCGTAGGACATACAGCACGCTCGGCACTTCTCCGTAGATGGGAGAAGGATAAGGAGATGGCGAATTGGGGTAAACTCGACCAAAACTTTGATCAGTGGTGGGGTGGCACGCTGTCAACAGTATCCGGAAGGAGTTCGGATCAGACATAGACGAGGACAAGCTCCTCGACGAGTTCGGTTGGGATCTAAACACTACCTTAGCGATCGAAGAGGATCTTCGGTCGCCCAAAGGCAGGGAGTGGATTGAAGGGAAAAGGCCAGGTACATCGACCTGTTGCGGAAGTATCAGAAGCCCACTCACGTCCGGATGAAACGACCAAAGGCCAATATGTGGCTTGATCCTGCATGGGTGCAGGAAAAGATATATGAGTACCGCAAGAGTGCTCATCCAGATTATGTAGGGCTATATGCCTACATGTAGTGCAGTGTGGATTTCTCATTTCCCTCTGTGCGGAGGGTTTCTCGAGTCTCGGGTTTAAACCCGGCTCTGGGCGGGCGTTTTCTCGAGAGCATCGGGTTTCGGGCCAGAGTGCCGCCGAAGGCCGCCCTTCCTGTCCGTAAGGGGGAAGAAAAGGGCGCCTATCCCAGGGGGGTGCCCCGGCGAGTCGATACCACGGACACACGGATTCACACTCAACGGACCCAGTAGATACATATCTATTAGCACCGGAGCTCATGCGGTTCGTCCCGCGCTTCGTTAACAATACCAGATTTCAAAACAAAACAAAAAAGAGGGCGTGAGACAGGTGAGATCATAGGCCGAGAAGGGAAGGCGAACGCTTGGAATCCTAACATGTGCAAACAAACCATAGGCAGCCTGCTAATTTCAGCTCAATGTCATCGTCCGCGAGGCCGAGTTTAAACGGGGGATTAAAGATTTAGAATACATTGCATGCGAGAAATGACATTAGATAAAGAGAGACAGAAGATAAATCATTGGGACACGTTGCGTATGAGAGAAGAAAATACAGTAGATACAAAGACACAGAAAAGGAAAAGAGAAATTCGCTACATGGTATCATATATTGGTCTATGGTCTCCTGCACACCGCAATCGGTGGGTGCTATGTTCAAGGGGGTATAAACGACATGGTAGATAGTGAGTGAGAGGGCGTAGTTGTCGACTGCCATCACTCCGGAGAGAATAGCTACAAGCAGAAGGGTTAGATTTTGGTCCGAGGACTGGAAGCATGGTAGAAGACATACCAGACTCATCCAGAGAGTGGGTGATACCGCCGTAGACGTGTCAATGTCCTATACACAGCAAGTAGCTGCAAGACATATTGTCAGCAATCATCGAGGATGCTCGTGCGTGCAGTGCTCACCTTATCCGACCCGAGCCATCGCGTAGACCGTATAACAGCAGTGTGGGGGATGAGCCTCGCAAAGAGGTCTCTATTCCCGCACACAAAGCCGAAGGCGGTCATGTCGTCAAATTTGGCATCAGGTGGATCGTACGGGTTGAGTGGTCCGTCAGAGGTAGGCTGGTATTCGAATAGCTGGATAGGATCCCCAAGCGGTAGGCGACTTGAGGGAATAGGGTCCAGTGGACTGTGAGTGGCGATAGGCTGAGACGCGACCACACAATGCAAGCGGCGCAGATAAGAGAAGCCGGAGATTTGATGCCCGAAAGGCGAGACTTGAAGCCGAAACACAATCCAAAGTCGGGTAGAGATGGGCTGGAACGCGACCACACATGCGATGTGGCGCAGAGTCCAATTGATGACCCGGGGCGGGTTGTCGCCATGGGCGGAGTTCGGAGGCCATGAAGGCGAGACTTGAGAGATATGCAAGAGGTCGTACAAGGCCCGTTGTCGATGCGGCGTGGTATCTTGATCTTGGACGGCATTGCGTGGAGGTGAAAAAGCGGAGGCGAGATTTGAGCCTTAGTCGGAGGCACCCAAGGAAGCCATCAATGCGGCGACATCATCAGTTTCTGCAGCCTTGGCCTTGTCGTGGTCAAAGACGCGAGAGGCGATGCACTCAAGGACAGTGTTGTCGTCGCAGCTCAAGCTGGAAGGGTCGGTCAAGTTGGCTGGAAGAGAGGCATCTGCGTCGAGAGTCGACCTCATCATCGTAGTCGGCCAAGTCCTCGATGGCTGTGGTGAACATTTTCGGGATGGGTCCTGGCGCAGTGAAGAACGTGTCCTCGATGACATCTTCATAATCAGGAAGCGGCGGCGCAGGCGGGAGAAGCCGGAGACTTTGAAGTTGCAGGGTCGTCCGAAGCGGCATAGAGTTGGGCTGGAGCGCGTCCACAAATGCGATGCGGCGCAGGATCCATGGGATTGGCCAAGACGGGTTGTTGCCATATGCAGAGCTCCAAGATCTTGGGGGCCGGGCTTGAGAGAGAGACAAGGGCGCCAGAAACAGCTAGCCGGATAAGTCTGCCGAAATCATCGAGGCCAGGGAAGGAGTAAGAGTGAGGGCAAGGACATAAACCGAAGACCCGTTGTCGATATTGAGCAATGTCTTGATCTTCAGACCCTCTGCGCAGGGGTAAACAGCGTCCGAGATAACGTCAATCTCGATGTCAATGCTGGGCTGCATAATAATGTCAGAACAAGGTAGTAAGCGAGGACACGGGATACGTACCTTGACCTTGTGCATGCAAACACGGTCATTGGAGGACTGGACGAAACACCTTCAGTCAATCAAACATCTCCTAGCGAGCACAGCGGACGTACCGAGAACACCTGCGCGATCTTCCTTTTCACAGATCCCTGCAGGCTGTTGCCGAACCTGGCGTCGTCGCGGACCTCGTGGTTGATGACACACTGGCAGCAGCGAGCAGCCCGTTCACGCTCCTTGCGGGTGGTCTTGATGAACACAACAGGTGGGTGAGTGGCGGGGACGACCTCGACAACCTTCTTCTCGCGCTTGGGCAACGAGAACTTGGAGCGGAGCTTGTTGACGGCGGCGCGGACCGTGGAAGCGGCCTTGCCGGTCTCGGCAGCGACGGGCACAGGCGGACCGGCCTCGAAGGCCCAGGGAGCAGTGTGCAGAAGATCACAAGTAGCCATTTCTGAAGTTTGGTGACTGAGAGAAGAAAGTCGCAACTGCGAAAGTTGTGCGAGAGAGTGTAACAGGCGGGGGAGATGGGGACGTAAAGCGCGTCGGCTCGAGCTTAAGACTGGCTGGAGGGGTGAGGCGCGGGGTTTGAAAACGCGTCGCGAGATCCCGGCGTTAAACAAAGTGCGTCGCGCACGTGGGAACGTGACTGAGCGCTAACGCGCGTCTGGCTCAGGCGTTAAGCCACTCAAATTCCTCGCGCACGCTCACACCTTCCCTCCCTCGCTCTCCGAGTCGCAAGGTATTATCTCGCTGTTAAGAGCACTCGCAGAAGATTTATCGGCGCAATATAACTCACATAATGCTTGATAAACTGCGGGAAAATCCAGCCTCGCCCATCACGAGTACAGCAAACTTTCTGAATCGCTTGCCTCATCCTACCCGCGCACTCACTCTCAACCCACTTCCTGGCTTTGAAAATCGAAGAATTTCGCCTGGCACTTAGTCTAGACTCCTTTTTTGTGAGCTTAAGGATATAGGGGATTGGTTGGAGAGGTTGTTCTTCCGGTAAGTACCTCAGGCTTCTGGCTTTCAGGCAGTGTCATGCTTTGCGCAGAAATAGACATCCTCGCACATCATAACCTGTAGTACCATTACCTAGTATGGTTATCCTGCTCAACAGCGGCCAGGAAACAGTGCTCTGGACAATTTGACAATGCCCTAGCAGCGGCCTACCCCCGGGCCCCGAGGTGCGTACCTGCATCCTTCACAAAATGTCGTAGAGGCTGACCATTATTTTGCTTCCAGGTAGTCGCCACAGCTCTGGTCATTACAGAACAGCTGCAACTTCGAGCCTTGCATTTTGCTGACTGCGGTGGACAGCCTGAAGACCACGGAGACAATCACACGATGAAGGAGGCTCAACCCTTCTCCGCGGCAAGCGGCGAGCACAGATGCGTTCTGCAAGGTATTGATTCAGTTGAGCATTATCTGAGGCAATGCGTAAATAGTGGCATCTCGGTCTGAAGCCCACGAGGGCCAGGACCAGACGAAGCAGTCCGAGGAAGAAACATCGCCAGAGGTTTGCTGGCGAGAGCCCTAGAGTACGTTCGTCTTCAACGATAGGCTCTTTACCCCGCATCCGACACTATCGGCAGTACCATTCTCATCCCATGCATTTGCACCTCCGCTATATCGTGATTGCGTCGCTTTGGACTTGTTCGCTGTTCCGCCTCGAAAGTCACTAACTCGTCGTCTCCCTACATAATGCGGAGGTGAGTGCACTATGCCATTAAACCCTTCGCGTGTTTATTGCAGCGCCCTTCCCGTCTTTTGCGGTATAAGCCACGTACTTAATTCCACGCACCAGAGACACTCCTATTTCATGCGGTATAGACGCATACAGCCAGGATGTACGGCAGGCGGCGGCGTGGAGCTCGAGTATTTGCGCGAGGAGCTCGCATGGTTTAGGCCGCGGTGTGGGCAGGGCATGTGCGCGCGGGTTGCGATTCGAATTGTGGTGTGTGGGTGCTTTCGAGTCGCCGTGCAGCATGACCTCGGTATCATGGCCGTCAGGAATCGTTCTCTATTGAACAAACTAACTTCACCGGCTTATGTTCTGCTGAAGTGCGGGTAGGAGCTGGTCATGAATTGGTTTATATAGGAGCTGTAGGGCAGTGTACTGTAGCGCACGCACCTCTGCCACGTCTCGTGCTTTTCGGCCAGTCTTCTCCTTCTGCTGCGGTGGTCTCAAGAGCCGCAAGGCAAGAGGTGTAGCTCCACTGCGATGATTTCTTCCAATAAACGAGTACCTGATACCGCGGCAGATGTAGCCTGCCGGGACGCCGGGTCGTGGTCATAGTCCGTCGTTGTCGACACTCCTGTGAACGTGGGTTTACGTCTCTGTCGGTACCTTCTATCGAATACATTCAGCATCGTGAGGGAGGAGTAGCGAAGCTTCGGGTGTTGCACTGGCCAGTACTTACTCGACGGCCATGAGGCGGCACAGGCGTCGTCGACACCCCAAGTCAAACCGTCTTGCGCAGTGAGCGTACATAAGGTCGTTCTGCAATCGCAGGACAGCCAAGCGAGATGCTGTGCCATGAGAGTTGCTGGAGTGTGCGTGAGACGGGAATTGCGATAAAAATACAGGCCGAGGGAGATACATGTACAGTAGGTCGAGAAAGGAAGGCGGACGCTTGGAATCCTAACATCCGTAAACAAAGCTCGAGCAGCCTGCAGCTCACTGTCATCGTCCGCGAGGCCGAATTCGATCAGGGGATTAAAAATCAGGATACGTTGCATACAAGAAATAACAGTAGATAAAGAGAGCCAGAAGATATTACTTACTGTAAGCATGATAACAAAATATATCAAATTCAGAAAAATAGAAGTCGAGCGGGATAAAGCAGCTCTGCTTCGTCCGTCGAGCGGCAGGTTTTAGGAGTCTGAGTGATGACTCGACTCGAGACTAGATGGCACACAAGTACTGACACGAGCCCGATAAATACATTAGACTATATTTGATGCAGGAACACCGCCGCTGCTATGGAGGCTACTACAGGAATGCAGAGGCACTATCGCCTGAGAAGTAATAAACGAAACAGAAATGTAGAGGAATATCCACGACCATGAGATGTAGAGAGAGATTGAGACCGAGACGGACTACGACAAGGTCCGTAAGACGTATAGATAGTAATAATTATCATGTGGGGTATCAGGTGAGATGATGAGGAGAGGAAGGAGAAATATAAATCTAAATAAGGACGGATACAGAGACAAAATTGAGTCCATGAAAGGATAGGTTGGGTAAACCATCGCAAGATATGCGGAGACCGATGGACTCAAAGAGACTGGGACGAGACCAGGGGCACTCAGACAAGCGACTTGAGCGACTGGACCAGGGACGGGAGCGACGACGACATGAGAGGCGACGGAAAGACACGGACGACGACGGCGAGAGCTCCCACATGGGAGGTAAGAGACGGTGGCGTCTAGCTTGAGGGTGCTTTAAAAGCACTCGGCGGAAGAAAGACGGGGAGTCGCGCTTCAGGGTGCTTTAAAAGCACTCGGCTGAAGAAAGACGGTGGAGTCGCGCTTCAGGGTGCTCTTGCAGCACTCGACGGAAGGCGGCGTGAATGGCGGTGAACCTCGCGAGGTGTGGTCGTCAGGACGCAGGGTGGTTAATGGCGGTATCCACTTGAGGGTGCTTCTGGAGCACTCGACTAGCAGTAGGTGTTGGCCGACGGTAACCTGGGGTCCTGAGGAGGGGCAGGGATGTCAAATCTGAAGGCGCCTAAGCTGGCGCTCGGTCCAGAGGCCTGCGAGGTGTTGGGCAGAGGAGGTGCGTCGTCTCGTCATCGTCGTCGTCGGTGAGGTCAGTGTCGTCACTAGAGTTGAATGTCGCGGTTTATTGTCAAGTCGCCCAAGTCAAAGTGTCCAAGAGTTCAGAGCAGTCACAGTCTAAGGGGGTCCACTCGGTTGGCTTTCATCACGGCAATGCGAATGCGAGTTCAGAGGCCATGAAGGCGAGACTTGAGACATATGCAAGAGGTCGTCCAAGGCCCGTTGTCGATGCGGCGTGGCATCTTGATCTTGGAAGACATTGCGTGGGGGTGAAAGTGCGGAGGCGACATTGAGCCTTAGGCACCCAGGGAGGCAATCAAGGCGGCTACATCGAAGGCGGCGAGATCGTCAGCTTCTGCAGCCTTGGCATTGTCGAGGTCGAAGCCGAGAGAGGCCATGAACTCGAGGAGAGTATTGTCGTTGCAATGGAAGGTGTCTGCGACAACATCCTCATAATCAGGAAGCGGAACAGCGGGCAGAACAAGAGTTGGGGATATGGGTCCAGGCGCATTGAAGAAGCTATCTTCGGTGACGTCCTCGTGATTGAGAACCAGAGGCACAAGAGATACGAGATCGTCATCGTCGATGGAAACACCAGAATAGTCCAAGGCTTCGACGAGTTTCTCGATGTCATCCTCGCTGACCAAAAACAGATCGAGGTGAGGGCCGTCGGTGTCGTCTGCAGACAAGTCGCCAGAAGCAGCGGCCTCAGAATCGTCCTGGAGGGCTTGCACGTGTTCGGCCATGCAGGCTAGGGAAAAGCCACCGGAGGCCGTCGAAGCGTCGAGGAGGAACGGTCCCAAGAAAGGGGCCAGCTGGTGGAAGAAGGCAGCCTCATCAGGATCCTCCGAAGAAGCCGAGGAGTCGGAGTCGAGTTCTTCACATTCGACAGCGTCTTCCGTGGTGGCATCCAAAGTGGTCTGGACGGAGGCGGCGGTAGAGGCATCCAGGTCTTCAGTGACAAGACCGACAAGGACTTCAGGAACTTCAAGGGCTTCATTGGAAACAATTGCGGAGGACGCGGAAGCGGTGTCCAGGCCAACCGAGAATGCCATAGAGACGTCAACAGTGGGCGGGGTGAAGACAGGAATTCCGGGCGGGTACTCGGGGTCATCCATCAAGACGGCGTCGCTATCCTCGCACACAACCGACATGTTGTAGTCTTCAGTTTCAACGTCAACGTCCATTTCGTCATCTTCAGCGGTCACGTCGACCTCCATGTCGTAAGCGTCGGAGCCGGAGTCAATCTCCATGTCGATGTCGACCTATGCAATTCATTGTCAAAGATGTCAGTCAGTCCAGATTCTTCTGCAGAGCTAGGGGGACTTACGGAGAATTGAGTCCATGCCTGCAAGACCTTTCCTCTTAACGGATCCGTGCGCATTCTTGCCGAACTCGCTGTCGCTGTACACGTCGAGGTCGAGGATGCCCTGGCGGCAGTGAGCAGCCCGCTCGCGCTCCTTGCGGGCCGTCTTCAAGAACACGACGGGTGTGCTGGTGGCGACCTTCTTCTCCCTCTGGATCTTGAGACGCTTGGGCAGGGAGAACTTGGAGCGGAGCTTTGCTACGACGGCGCGGACCTTGGAAGCAGGCTTACCGGAGTCGGCAGCGGCGTACGCGGGCTGGTCGACCTTGGAGGCGAAGGGAGCGGCGCGGTGAAAGAAAGGCATCTCGGAGGATCAAAGGCTGAGCGTATAAGAGACAAAGTAGCGCAAGAGAGTAGGGGGAGCAAGAGGAGATGGGTATGAAAGCGCGTCGGCTCGAGCTTAAGACAGGCTGGAGGATGAGTCGCGGAGTTTGAACACGCGTTACGCCGTTAAACAAGCTGGCGTTAAACAATCGGCGTCCGACACGTGAACACGTGGTACGGCGCTAAACGTAGAGGTATAATCCCGCGCGCTGTCACGAATCGTGATTCGCGAGCTCAAGCTCGTGGCAGAGGGTTAGCTTTGAATATCCAAACAATGCTTGGAGGAGAGTGTCTTCTTTGCAATATTTGTTGCAATATTTAGAATTGTTCTGGTGCATAGAGTCATACCGCTGTCCCTGTATCAATATTCTTACTAGTTCAGGTTCACTTGGCGGTCAACAAACGTAACAGCCCACTCCAGCCCACTCCATACAGCTTGCGCCAGTATTGATCATTCCAGTTTCATAGTTTCGTCCCTATTCTCCGTTAGACACTAGCACAATGTGAGCTACCGCTTCGTGATGCCGGAGAGGCTTTCCCCGCCTTAGCTTTACAGTTATTTCCTCAAAAATAGTACGAAGACTCATGGGCACGTCAACTGCTACAAAGTCCAAGAAAATTCAGCCGATCCAGGTAAAAGGCCTATGTGTCACGTGCTAAGCTAAGTAAACTCCTAGCGATGCCAATTCTAAAGCATGGGGAAGAGATTTCATCCATTCTTTTCATCTCGAGGTGTAACTGCCAGTGATGTTCACTGGGAGTGACTCTGCAAACACTCGCGTAGTGTGAGATGAACATAGACGAGAGCTTTGAGAATACAAGCGGCATACACCAATCATGAATTCAGCAGAATCAACAAGAGCTTTCACGAGCGCGATATGCTTTGGTACTGCACACTAGCGGACTCGTATTCTTTCGCAAATAGCCGGTCGCGCTCCGCGAACATCCACCTATGAAGCCGGAGGATTAGAGAAAGTCCGACGTATACGAATTGAAGAGGGCGACACACGTCATGAGCTCATTCACGTAGTCCCGAACCAGCCCTACGCTCTCCGGGTCCATCGTCGACGTTGCCACCATCGCCGGCATGCTGACTATCATTCCAAAGTCGGAATCGAGTTAGTCCATTTCAACTTCTCGCGCGCAGAAAGAGCATGCTTTACCGAGGAGACGCAGAAGATGCTCTGCGCCATATACTGTGCTCATCTCACGCTCCTGCCCGACGATAACGGTCTGCCCTGTCACATATTGTCGCCGTATCTCGGCGTACTGCGGTCGTTCGAAGCGGTACAGCAGGTTTGCGCCGAGTGCGCGATCGAAATAGGTTATGAGACCCGCAAGGACTGTGGGCAGGAGCGTCGGAGGGTCGCGTAGCCTACAATATAGGGACCAATATACCCAGCAAAAATACCCCACAAAATGAGCACAAGAGAGTTGGCAGGAGAGTAATGGGAGCGTACGTAGGTTTGGGGTTTGTGAGGACGTGCTGCTCGAACTCTTTAAGAATCTCGGCGACATTTGGTGTTCGTGGGAGGGGCACAAGCTACAAGTGTTAAGTGAAAACGCGAAGCATATAAGAATAGGTCATGGCGAGTTCGCGGGACAGTACCAACGCGCCTGGTTATTCTTTGTTACTGCCTCCCAGTCATCCACTAACAGCACTTTGAGTGTTTCCGGGTACGGCGAGCTTCATTTCTGGTCTCTTGGTAGTATCATCCTAACGCACGCATATATGCATGTTAGAGGCTGCGTATAGTTCGTAGCGGACGAAGGCACCTCGTCGCGACCGCGCTTCACGCCCCGCCCGTCCTTCCGCCCGGCTGTCAGTGGACGTCCGGCATCTTTCTTCCTAATATCTCAATGAATTATGAGCGTGAGTATCGTTGCATTCGAACGTACCCTGTCTTACTACCACTTGCAGCATTCGTGCTCGCCGTCTGCGCAGCCGTAGCTGCCGCGTTCGCCTGTTGCAGGCTCTTCTGGAGTGTCAAGTTCGTCTCCGTATGTTTGAGCAGCCTCGAACGATCCACCCATTCGTCCCAACTAGGTATAGTGCACAGCAGGGCAGACATTGCCGGTTCCCAATGCCAAGGTATGGTGTGATGCATATGAACAGTGTACGCATGAGTTGCAAGTATGGGAAGGATAGAACGGAGGACGCACGTCTGCTTCCAGCCCTTGTAATGCACGAAGTAGTGCGGGCCAACCTCGCCAGTCTTCGACGTCTGTTCGTCCCAATGTTCAGACTTCAGCACCTTTGCCTCGTACATAAGTGGGCCATGGTAACACAGCACGCGTTCATTCACGGCGAAGGTCGCTGGGCTGCCCGTCCCGGACGACATGCTATTCTCTGCCAGTGAGATAAAATTTCAGTAATTTGAAAGGTCTGCTTGTCAGTTGTTCGTTCAAGCCCGGTATTGTCACGAGAAGAGCAATTCAGAGACGGCGGTGGAAGCAAGCGTTCGAGTAAGTTGGAGAGGCGGGATGGTTCCCGAATTGGACAGAGGGCGGGAGGGGTCCGTGGGACAGCGCTTTCAGCGCGCAAGCGCAGGGAGGTTCGACACCCTAACCTTGTCCTCGTCCTTCACCTTCCCGACCCGTCACTCCTACATTCCCTACATTTCGACGCCGCGGTCCACTAAACACACTTCGAAAAGATGTCCAGCTACGAAAATGACCCGTTCTACCTCAGGTAACTCCACGAGGACGCACGCATGCAAACGCAGAAGGCAGCGCGTCGGCGTGTGGCAACTTTTCATGTTGAATGAAAGATGCTCACGCCGTTCTGACTTAGATACTAGTATGTGCTTTTATCCTTGTAGTGGATTGCTGAGGTGCTGACGACGGGTTACATAGCACCGGCCACTCAGGCAAGCATGGGCACGAGTTCCTCGAATTCGAGTACAGCCACGGACGTCTGCGTTATGCGAACAACTCGAACTACCGTAACGACAGTTTGATTCGCAAAGAGAGTGCGTATCGTTTTTGCCATCCTGCTGCCGCGCCAGCAGTGAGATGCGAAGGATACTGAACATGAACACAGTGTGGGTTGGCCCCCTCGTCGTGAAAGAGCTCAAGCGGATCGTCGAGGCAAGCGAGATCACAAAGTGCGTCTTGTCATTAGCCTTCGGATTCTTGGCTAAACGTGGATGTGCTCTGCAGGGAAGATGATACGAATTGGCCAAAGAAGAACATCGTCGGCAAGCAGGAGCTGGAGATTCGCGTCGGAAGCGACCACATTGCTTTCGAGGTACGTCATCATTTCTTCATTTCCACCGAGGTTCATTCGGCCTGACCGTATATGTGTAATGTAGACTGCGAAAATCGGCTCGCTCGTCGATATCCAGGACAGCGAAGACCCTGAGGGACTGCGCGTTTTCTACTACCTCGTCCAGGACTTGAAGGTACGTTTAATTCCAGCTGCGTGGTCCATAGAATGGCAGGGTGCTCATTCTTTGATCCCAGACACTCATCTTCTCTCTCATCTCTCTCCACTTCAAGATCAAGCCTATATAAGCAGCCCCCGCCGCTGATCACTCTTACTCTGCTGCTGTCGTATGTTGTATTCAAAATAAATGCTGGTCTTGCTGCCGAAAACAGTGCATGGCTTCTTGCGTCTTGGAGTTGGCTTAGATGGCGGTGGCTTTGGGTTCAAAACCTGTTTAGCAAAAGTGAGGCTCGTGCATAACGACACATATTGACGCATATGCCCCATGAACGAATGCAAACATGCAATTTCAGACGTAGCCTCTACCGTTTAGACTACCGTACGCCAAGGTACGTCGAGCTCACCGTACACCATGTTGGTGAATAGCTCACCAGTTTACAGCACTCTGGTGCGACTTCAGTAGTCTTCATCCCGAATCAGCTGCAGACCATTAACCAGCGACCGTAAATGAAGATGCCGCTTAGCTCTGATTGCGTAACGTTCAGATTCAAGACCTTACTCTTGCCGTTGCCTACTTTCTAACTTGGCCAGTCCCGCAACCTTTCAATCCCTATGGGAAAACCCGCAAAGGTGACCCTGTTCATTTTGCCACATTGAGAACTCCAGATGCTTCCATGAAGGCGTTCAATTGTCCAATTCACCCCATGTATCTACTGATATTGTCCCTACAGAGTCTTCAAGTCTTCAGCCCAGTTGTCCATTTACCCCGTAACGAGCATATAAAGACCTCGATATTCATCACACAAAGAAGATTGTCAGGCATGACTTGCTGGCTACCTTGACGGAGTGATGTGCATGTTTAGGAGTGGGCGATTCTTGGGCGGTGATATCAGCTTACGTCTCTCAAAGAGCCTTGCAAAGTACTCACCCAATCTGCCAGCTCGCGTCCGAAGGGCTGCAGAATCCTGCAGACATGACGGGCTGCGTGGGCGGGAAGCACTGCGTGCCCGCAACGGAAGCGACGTTACCCTTCATGTGTTAAGTGTGAGTCCTCTCATTGGATTCTGACTGTGTAGCGGAGCACTCACGAGAGTCGTCCAGCATTCAGTCAGGGTGCCGTTGCTGAAGTTCTCGAAGAAGACACGGCACGTGCCGAACGTGAGCTGCTGAATGTGCTGGCTCGGGACGTCGAACGTCGGGGCTGGCCGCAACAACTACCGTCAGCACAGATCTCACTCGAAAGAAGGGACGTCCACGAGAACGCACCGATGGACCCGTTCATGATCGTGATCGAGTCGAAGATGGCCTGGCAATCCTCCGAGATGGGCGGGAGGTCGCCGATGCTGCCGCAGCTGTTCGCGCAGATCTCGTTGCAGACGTCGACGCTCGTCGGCGCGGGCGGCGCGGCGCTGCTCGTGATCGTCACCGCGACGCTGGACGACTTGCTCGTCGGCTTCGGCTTCGGCTTGGGCGCGGGGAACGGGAAGATGGGGAACGGAAAGATGATCGAGAAGTCCGCGTTGGTCGCTGCGGTGGAGGCGGAGCAGTCAAACGTCGTGAGCTGCACGGCGTTGGAGAGCGTGGTGTTTGCGACGACGACGGGGTGCGTGCAGATCGAGGACGGGAAATTCTGTGAGACGAGCGGAGTGGCTGCTGCAACAGCTGCGAGCGCAAGGAGGAAGGCGAAGCGAGACATGTTTGGATCTGGGGCGAGTGAATCAAGGGCGGGTTTGCTACCTTGCTGTTGCTGCCCGTACTCACCTCTCTTTTATAGTACATTTCCTTCGGCCCAAAGAGAGGTTACGGCAGCCGAGGAATGCATTCATGCGTTGACGAACGTTGTGGCACGGCCCATAGAATATCCTGACATTTGTCGGCCACGGCTGTCGGCAGACCCTCCAGGACAGACAGGACGCGACGTGCTACCGAGACGATGAGTCTAGACCTGGATGCGGTGATGTGCCATAGGCGACGATGGAGGCATGCTGAATATCGGTCAGCATCTTTTACCACTCATTATCCGTCTCCTTCAGCCGCACCACTCGTCTTTTCAATACAACCAGTTTTAAGCTCGGGCTGTTGTGATTGGTGAGTGACGCTTGTATGCGCTGTACTCCTCTCATGCAGCCGTATTATCCCAGCAGCGGCCAGAGTGCCGACGGCCAACACTCGGAGAGAGGGGCGCACAGAGCAAAGATGCCTTCGGTACCTCAACGCCGCGTGGAACATATTTCATTTCCCCCTTTACTTCCACAACAAGCTTTCCGTACTCAATGATCAGAGTGCTCGGCTGGAATGCTTTCATGTTCTCAACGCCAGGACTGCCGGAAGTCATTCAACGCCGGACGTAAAGCCGAGGAGGCCGCCGTCTAGACCATGGCCCCCGTTAGTAGCCTTTCTTCGCTTTCATGTTCTCTCGGATGGACTTGAACAAGCCACCTGCGGGGCTCGGGATTCCCAAGATTTTGCTGTACGACTGTCATCCTTGAAGACGTCCATGCGAGCCATGTTTTTGCGTGGACAGATATGATACGTTCTGAATATGACAAGCCTGGTTGATTTCCTTCTGCCCTATCATCGATGTGTTCTGATACATTCCATCCCAAGTGATCGCATATGTGGCCTTTGTGTTTTATATGACATGTTATGATCGTCTTCAGGCACCGCTGTCGGGGGCGATCACACCGAACATCATAAGCTCAAAGCCCGGGTTCACATGGTCCGCCGTCCGTGAGCACTGTTTGCTATGTTCCGTCAAACTGAACACTAGCAAAGACATGATCATCTGCGGAAGGCCGGTCAGGAACACGGATACTTGGAAGCTCAAGCTCAAGCTCGCGAGGAGCCGGTCTATGCCCGCGTGGTTAGCGGTGTGGCTGGGCTGGTCTGGACAGGCGAACAATTCAACAGCTTTTTCTGGATATCGCGTGCAGAGGATGGACATTTTCTCTGTGTGTCAAGTTTATGTTGGAATGTCGAGGCCAAACTGATGAAGAATGAACCATGGATTGTCTTGTGATGTGGCTCTTAGGAGAGGATGTGCGCTGACATCCATCACGGAGGATGATTGGCATATGCATTATGTCCCATTGGGAGACCACGTTTGAATTGCACTGACGCAGACACGCTCTGTGCGATCGTTCTCAGAGCTTACGTGTTCCGGTGCAAGAGCGGGAGTCGATTGGGACTGTTCGGAAGTAAAGAAGCTTTTATTGCACCCTTTGTCATTCATGAACGTCCGCGAGCCTGAGCTGTATGCGATGCGTGAATAATGAGAAGTTTGAACGGGAAATGAACCGCAGCAATCCAAAAGTGCTGATATTTATTCCTCTACGAGAAGACTGCCATGACCACTTGTGTAACCATAAATAGACTACGTTGGACGGCATGTATTAAGCGCGTCTGTGGGAAGTCTCAGGAATGTGCAACACTGGACACAAGTCGTACATCAGCCTTCGAGCTGTAGACGGACGACATCCTCACGTACCCAATTTCCCAGGATCCATCACTCGGTGTGCATAGGCCGAGGGATTGCACGGGCTGCACAGGCGGAAAACAGGCCGCCTCCGCCGCAGACGCAGTTTGAGCCTAGCCCACCACCGTCAGGTTCGCGTCAGCTCTCCGTCATACGTCCACCCACACTACGAAGAACGCACCAAAGCAGTCCAGCAAGACGTCAAGGTACTGTTACTCAGATTCTCAAAGAAGAAGCGGCACGTCCCGAAGGTGAGCTGCTCAATGTGGCCCGGCGCAACGTCAAACGTCGGAGCTGTTGGGTACCATGCGAAGGCGTTAGACAAGCGATCACGACGTGGCAGAAGAAGGGAGAGAGCTGACAGATAGACCCGTTGAGGATGGTGATAGAGTCAATGATGGTGTCGCAGTCCTCCGAGATGGGCGGCAGGTCGCCGATCTTGCCGCAGGTGTTCGTGCCTGTACCCAAGTGAGTTCGTGAATCTGTCATACGCAACTGAGAGCGAACACATACAAATCTCGTTGCAAACGTTCGTCGTGGCAGTCGGCGCAGGAGCACTGCTTGTGGAAGCCACCGTGGCGGTGCTACGAACGGAGCTCGCAGAGCTCTTAGCAGGTGCAGGCCTACATCCGAGGCGGATGGTCAGAGGTCAATTTCCCGCGGAAGAGATGGCCAAGTACGCACAGACATTGAGAGTAGAACGGATTGAAAAAGACACAAGTCGTCCCAGCGACGCATGTCGTCGGCCCCACTTATGCATTACCAGGGTATCAGCCTGGTGCGTCGAAAGGTATTGGGGACAGAGAAGACGCACCGAAGCCTGAGCCACCGCATTGGCCCCACTCAGCCTGTACGGTGGTTCTCTTGTTCAACTGAAAAAGTTATGAGCAGACGGCATTAAATTACGGCGAGGAGAATAGCCTACAGCGGTAACGCTTCCGGGGCATGCCACCGTAGCGATTTCGACCTTGTCTGCACCGACCATCACAAAGTCCGATGCAACGATACTTCCGCCTTCACAAGCAGCCGTTTTCGGAGCATCTTGGCGAACTACAGTGTGTATCGTTGATTGCGAGTGGTCAGATATTGGTAAATGTAATGCACAAAAAGAAACCAACCTTGAATTATGGAGGAGGCGGAGACGAGAGCAGCTGCATAGCTCGAGAGCAGAAAGAAGTATGCGGCGAAACGCATGTTTTTAACGAAGCAGTGGCTGTAGGATTGTAGGCTGGTGAGGTTGATACGACGAAGAGTTACCGGGTCGACCACACCTGCCTGCGCGCCCTTTCATACCCTCGCGCCCTCCGCTAGTACCAAAACCTCGGTAGGTTGTCTGGCTCGCTCCGTCCGCCCAGCACCGCCAGTCTGCTCTCATCGCGCTTCGTCTGGTGGAAGACTGACAGCGAAGAGCATAGCAGTTGTAACAGGAGGGCGTAGGGTCTGATCGGGGAGCTACGCTGTCAAGCGGCGAGCGGCGCGAGGTATTCAGAAAAGAGAACCACTGACAGGTCCGCGGTCAGCGTGTTGTGAGGAAGCACGATATTATGCCGCTGTATACAGGCGAGAGTCCTCATCCGCTGATCGCAGCCAATGGTCCGGGACGTCTTGAGCGTCGGCGCATTCAGAGTTGTCTGGGCTGCGGACATAGAGGCATCAGTGTCGGCGCATTTCGCACGTATTCACAGCTGTCGGGAATGTGCGATGCCGCGCGAAGGGTAGTCTTGTACGAGTTGCGAGGGTTTGTGAGCGGTGAAGGATTTCGGAAGATGCCGATCATGTGACCACGTTGATGTGATGTAAACGCGCTACCACGACGCGTCCCAAAGTCTTTCTGTGACTGGGATCCGCAGCTGACCGCTGTCAAAAGACTGGCATTCAACTCTCTGGAGGGGTAGAAATTAACTGAGGAGACTTCCACGTAGAAAGTCCAGGGTGCGCTTTCTTGTTCGAATACATGTCCTCTTCTGCTGAGCCTAGTGACAGTATAGGTTGTCCACTTAGATGCTTGAGCAAGGGCCTCAGGACATCACTGAATGTTGGTGCGGTGTCTCCTGTAATGATTTGGAGATACTCAGTTGGTTGAACTTAGTTCACCTGCATCCGGCTTAGATTTTTAGTCATTTGATTTTCATTTTGTTGAAGCTTACCGAGAAAAGTCACTGGTATTGACTGCACAGTAGTTGTAAGGCATGAATAATGGCACTATTCCACAGGAATGCTTTACATGCAGCAATACAATACGTTATATGCTCTACTGTACTCATCCATGCCTGAAATCAGCATTGGCCGAAGCCTTCGGGAGCCTTAAAGAGGCCCATGCGCGTCTATTTCCAAATTGGGCGAAATGCTTCACCTCTCCAAAGCGCTCGCGACCCGGTGCAGACTATATACAAGGTTTGGATCGACTGTCATCCGACCGTTTATAGTCAGCTACGGAGACTACGCGAAGGGACATGTTTCCGTGTTGAGTCGGGCATGTGTTCAAGTACGGCGGATGGGTTGACACGCATTCAAAATAGAGGGAAAAGAGGGCTTGTGAAAGAGGGATCTTCGGGTCCCGACTACGTCGATCCGTTCGATCGAGGAATCCACGACCGGAGAAGTCTGAAGAAGAGTAAGCGTGCCGAGTTGAGATAGTGACAAACTCTTACTCAGAGCAAGAAGTGCAGTGGGCATACATTCTCATATTTCCGAACATTCCCTAGCACAATGGCTCTCCCCGATGCGTGAGTACCATTTGTGCCTAGAGAGGGATAAGATTGTATCGTTCGGTCCAGACCATATGAATGCCAATTCGGAAGAATAACATCTGATCGAGATGCGTCCTCAATAGAATGTAACGTACGTTGTGTGCTTCCAATTCCCGACGAGCCTTGACCGGCGAGTGGTTGGCAGTTGATGGACTTGGGATAGCCAGAGCTGGAGGTTTCCTGGGTTGTTATGAGTAGTCAGGTTCACCTTTCCACCAGATTCAACCCATGACTAGCTCACCTCTTGTGTTCCAGTCTCTGATTTCCGTCCTATACTCGTTTTTGAGTGCACACAACTGCGGGTGGCCCGTACAGCAGATGGCTTCAAGAGGCTACCAAGTATCAGGCGAAAACTGAGTGATGCTCCAGAATTGCGGCAGGCGGCCGGGGTGCTGACAAACCGTGACTAATCTGGTCCACCGGTGTGATTTCTTCTTGGATGTTCGGGAGCGTATGGAAAGCATAAAGCAAACACGGCGGATTATGTTGATCGTCTGCATTCCGCACTAGGCGGGCTGCCAGCTCATTGAATAGTTCAATGGACACAGAAAGAAGCCGGAAATTTTCCGAACTGTGGGCCGAGATGAAAGGCTCAAAGGATTGGCTTGGGATCGGTTGGGAAGCTTTGCTCGTAACAGGTCGTATAGCCGCATGACTAGAGCTGGGATCAGATATAGCCCGAATTGATTGTACTGCCGCTTGTCGAGGTACTAGAAGATGTACTTAGTGTTTGGGCGTGTGGCGAGAAACATCCAGGAGGGATGAATAAGGGAAATTACTGCAAAGCTAGCATACGATTTTTCTTTGAGAGTGACTTTTGTCAGTGCAATCAGTAGTCATGGAGGCGAAAGCGTACGTACTGTCCTGCCTTCTACGTCGCCCTCGAACCCTCAACACCCCATTCTCATAAATCCTTTTGCACATCGGTGCACTATGCGGGGACACTACCATGTATCCGCATGGTTATGCGGTGTAGCCCTGCATATTCCTACAAACAAGATTGCTTAGCAGAGAGAGAAAGTAGCAAGATCACTGCGGCAGTACCTGCGCACACTCTCTTCGACGAGAATTGTAGGGTAAACCATGGTCAGTTTCCTATGGTCTTCTTATCTGGATGTCTCATGGTGTTATTTTTGCTTGTCCTAGGACGTTATCCCATTGCTGCTTCCGCTGTCATATCAAAGATCCAAGATGTCCCGTCGTCGTTGGGGGTTCAGTGAGACCCGACAGGACAGAGGGAGCAGTCATGAAGACATGTGGTCTTGCGGGAACAGCGTAAGTATCAAGATGTGCTGTCTGTGAGAAGCGGTGGAAGGCCGAGGCCTGCGCGGCTTGCGACGGACGAGACAGGGCGAGTGTCATGGTTAGATTGGGCGAGTCGTAGTGAAAGCGACCCGAGGTATGTTTGAGGCGAAGGATGATATGTATTCACGACAAGCGTAGCGTATCGTAGACCAACTAGCAGCGCTGTAGTGTTGTCGTATAAGAGGTAGCGAAGTGGAAAGTAGAAAGTGGTCGCGGCTGATCGCTTCGGGCGCCGGGTCCTGAATGATAATTCCCACGCCACGCTACACATCCCGGAAGCGCTAAAGGTCCTTCGTCTCTTACCGCCAGCATGATACACAACTATTTCTCATTGACTTCTCCAATAACTCCTGATTACTGTGTTTTTCTTGTCAGTAGCACACACTAGTCGTGCCTGCTCGTCGAATTGCGAGCGCTTCAGTCACTGAGCGGTAACTTAAGAACTGTGAGTCAATTTTCGCCTTTCCTCATGCACCACACATAACAGTCGTTTCTTGAACAGCATCAACACTGAGAACATACATAGATATGAAAGCATGGCTGTGAGCCGTGAAATCGCGAGAAACCGAAGATGGAAGCGTGGGTTGTTTTGATCGTGGCCTCGAGCGAACATCGTCTGTGGCATCGCTAAAATATCATGAGGGAGGGCACTTATGTGGCCGCTATCCATGATCTCGCTTGTAGGCGTCGCGCGTTTTATAAGCAAAAAAGGCCGGGGGAGACAATAATCACAAACGGCGACCTCGTGGAACCCGGCCACCACTTGGCACGAACAAACGGTCGTTTATGGCTCTCTCATTTTCATCTATGGCCCTTCTACATATTCTACGTGGCTGGCCTCGTAAATGAATGGGTTATAAATGCGTGTGTTGCGGGTGAGTCTACTCTCGCATCGTCATCTCGTATCCTCGTCTCACTTCTAACTCTCCAAACCAACTGCGCAAGCATTCAGCACCCATGGCTACCGTTTCTGTGGGCGTGGTGCATAAGCTTCATTATTGCCTGATTTTTGATGCCTTGAATTATAGCCCGTCCCTCTCGCATATCATAGCTTCATGGATTTCGCGACTGGTGCCTTGCCAGAGTGGGCCGACCTCCCTGGATTGGTTGTACCACAGGAGGTCCACACGCTTCGCGGCCGAGCAGCGCTCGTACCCGCGGAGCATTCACCGCGATACAGCGCCCCTATGCAGTTCAAGAGAAACTCGAGTGACGGGGTGCTGCCCGGGTATCCATTGGCGCTGGCGTTGAGGCGCAATTTCGAGCAATTAATGGGTGGGAGCGATGAAGTCCCACTTCAGAGAAAAAATCTGGACAATGGCCCTGAAGTTGATATCCGAGCTCAAATCCGAATCAAGGTAAGTCACCATAATTGCACATGTGTCGTACGATTTGCTGAAATCAACACCCTCACTCCTCAGTGGCCTGGCTACAGCAAGTATTCAGAATATGATAAGAACCGCACCGCGAGTAGAAGGATGTGGCACGTGAAGGATTTCGCTCTGGTTGTCGCTCAATCAATGAGCGATTACATGGACGTGAGCACTGTATTTCTCCGCGAATCAACACACGGTCTCGCTCATGTCGTTCCAGAGGAAGCGGAATGAGCCCTGCTCCGAACCCGACTGGGACCTATCCAGGATATCGTTTGACAGGTTGTGGCTTGTCGAGCTCCGCCCCATGACGGCGACGATTTGGCAGCCCGTCCTCTGCCTTGCTCCCGAGGCTGCGCATCTCATGGCCATGCCAGACGACTTGAGGCACCGTCTGGCGGATTCTGATGCCCAGCTTGAGGCCTGGGGGCCTACAGACCGTGCGGGGCGTGTCCGGCGGGAAGGGTGGTGAATCTGGCTCGACCTGGCGTAACCACTCTTTGTGTAACCTATTCTACCGCCGGGATGGAGATGCCGGACCACTAGTCCACATCGCAGATGTGCAATTGAATGACTCTCAAATTCTTACCCGGCGTGCATACACTAAGCTCATCCCGGTTGGGAGTACAGCCAGCGCTGTCCGTCGACCGGCTTTCCTAAGCCACATCCGCTCGTCTCGAGAGCGCTCGAATTTGGCCCTCCGAGCCGTTCCTGCTGCATCCTTGCCACAAGTAGGAAGATATAGGAACAGTGGCAAGCACGAAAGATGATTCATTGGTATTTCACATATTTGACACATATCGCCCGACCACAGCAAGTTGATCACAACCCTCCCACTTACCTTCATCCCTCTCGTTGTTCGTACCCTGGCCTTGTATACTTCTGAGGCCGACCCAAGCGCGGGCGGCGGCCCCTTACGTAGCCGTTTGTCCGTCATACTTCGTCCTTGGGTTCAAGTGGCTCCTGCCGCAGCGTAGGGAGACACCTCTTGTGTCCGTGCATGCTGTGGCTTGTAATAGGGGAGTAGGTTGTTTTGGCCTGTTGCAGGGTTTGTTGCAGAGCGTCCTGTTGCAACAGCCTGCAACAGCCCGATCCTGCAACACCTCTCGAGGTGTTTCAGGAATCCTCGTTTTGGTCTCCTGCAACAGACTCTGCAACAGCGTCTGCAACACAGAGGTTTGAACACCCCTACTTTGTTGCAGAATTTCTTGGCATTTTCAGCTATCCTACAACGAAGTCCTGCAACAGCCCTGCAACAGCCCCAAAAGTCCAGCTCTGAACCCCCTAGTGCTTACGTTCGCGAAACTACAGTGTGTTGCTTACTGGGCAATTCACTAGTATAAGAAACGCAGCGCGTTGGTGTAGATATCAAAATATAGATACGACAGTGACGATATTTGCTACAAAGAATTATACGGAATTCGACTAAGAATATATCTATGCATGAGCCTGCGAAAATGTGTAGGATGTGCGATGGAGACAAAGCGTGAGGATGATGAAGTCTATCAATGCGTGGGTGTCGTGTATCGTGATGGTCGTAGCCGGCGATGGGACAGATAAAGAGACCAATCGAGCATGGAAAAAGCACCGTGAAAAGGCGTGAAAGAAAACAAGTCACTGAAAAAGTCTAGTCGGCGTACTTGCTCAGCGCGCGGATGCGCGCGCCGTGCGTGTACAGCACGAACGGGATCGGCAGCATGAGCACCGCGACGCCGCCGAGGACGCTGCACGCGGGGCCGACGCCGAGGTTGTGGAAGAACGCGGTGCTGAAGAGCGGGAAGGCGGCGCCGACCATCGACCGGAAGAGGTCGTTGCCCGCGAGCACGGACGCGACGTAGCGCGGGTAGCAGTCCGATAGGTAACTGTAAAACACAAAGAGAATCTGTGAGCACGGTCGACGTTGAGGGAGGAAACATGGGGGCGTACTTGAGGCCGGCCTGGAAGAGCAGGTACGTGCCCGAGGCGAAGAACGCGGAGGCGACGATGGGCGAGATCCAGTGTATGCTCGCGCCGCTCGTCCAGCCGAACCAGAACATGGAGATGGGCAGGAAGATGCCGCCGACCATTGCGACGGGCAGCCGATATTCAGGAACAAAGGCTAACACCGAGGCGTAAGTTAACAAGGACGCTCGGGTGTGAAAGGGCCACGTACTGTAGTTTCCTTCCTGGAACATGGGTTTGAGGACCCGGACCACGTACGGCACAAACACCAAGTAGGTGACCACGACGCCGATGAAGAGGCCCAAGAACGCCAGGCCGTTCTCGCCGAGGGTGAAGCCATGTTGCTCGACGAAGACGACGTAGAACGACTCGATGAAGATGTACAAGATGCCTGCAAAAACAACGGGAATGTTAGATGTTGCTTCTCATCAGCGTGTGCGGAGGGGACGCACCGTAGACTAAGGCGATGTACAGATTCCAGCAGACGACGATGGGCTCAACGAAGCCGAGCAAGAAGGGCCGAACGAGGTTCTCTTGCGCGAGCTCGCCGAGGGTCATGTGCTCGACCTCGATCTCGCCCTTCGACTTGAAGTTCGCGTTGCCCGTCAGGCGGCGCAAACGAGCCGCACGACGGTACAGAATGCTGCAACGCATGCATGTCAGAACACGTACAGCTAACGAGTGCAGCAGGACTCACGAGTGCTCAGAGGTCTCGGGAAGGAAGACCGCGAGGAAGATCAGGGTGGCGCCAGACAGCCACATCAGGATCCAGATCGTCCACGTCCAGTCCTCGTTCTCGACGACGAACCCACCGATTAGCGGCCCAAGGACGGGCCCGCAGACCGCCGCGAGCCCCCACAAGCCGATAACAACCGCGCGATTCCCGTCGTCCCACATGTCGACCATGCTCGCGCCGCCTGTCGCGAGCGCGGGCGAGCCGACAAAGCCCGCCAGGAACCGCAGCGGCAGCAGCGCGCCGAGGTTCTTCGACAGCGCCGTCGGGATCTGCAGCAGCACGAACACGAGCAGCGAGAGGATGTAGATCGTCGTGCGCCCGATCTGCGGGATCTCGGAGAGCGGGCTGAGGAACATGGGCCCAATGCCGTAGCCGGCGACGAAGAGCGTGAGGCCGAGCGTCGCGGCGACGTTCGACACGCCGTACTGCGCCGCGATGTCCGCGATGCCGGGCGCGTAGAGCGCGGAGCCGATGTAGATGCTGAAGGTGAGCAGGCAGATCTCGAACGTGACGAAGCAGCGTTTGGCGAAGGACCACTGCAGGGAGAACGGTCAGCATGGATTTGGGGTTGGGTGGCGGGGGCGACGTACGTTTCGTGCATGTTCGGGGTCGTTGGGGCCATACCAGCCCACGACATTCGAGTCCGCGATCTCGCTCTGGACTTCCGGCTTGGCGAGTATCTCCGCCTCAAACTCGCCCTTCTCGATATCTGTGTTCCGCGTCTTCTTGGGTGCAAGCGTCCTGGAGTCGTCTGCGATCTCCGCGCTGTCGTTCGGAGACTCGATGTCTGGTATGGGTGTCCGCGACGGGTCTTCCGGCTGCCCGCTCAAGGTCGCCGCCTCTGCGTCGATTTGTGACGAGGCTTCGCTTTGGGTATTTGTCCGCTGGCGTCTCGTGAGCTCGTCTGGCGAGAAACCTGGCCGCTCGTCGGGATGCCGGAAGAGTCGGTGTCCAGAAGCATAGTACACGAGCTGGCCAATAAAAGAGTCGCGGATCAGATCAGGAACGGGCATTTTGAAGAGAGAAGAGGCGGAAGAAAGGGGACCGGGGAGGGGGAGGCGAGGGGGAGGGGGTTGCGGTTGGTCCACTCACCACGACGAGGCTGATATAGGTTTCCGAAAACTGTGTCTCAGTCAGCAGAGCACCTTCACCACCGGGTGGCGTGTTAAAGTGTTGTCGCGAGTCCGTGCAAGGCTGCAACAATTTTGCTGACCGAGCATCGCAGTTGCGCTCGACCCGCCGCGCTGATTGGTGGATCGCGCGTGGGGCGTCCCAATCGGGCGCTCCGCACCGTCTGGCGATTCCGCTGGGACGACGCCATCGCCTGCTCATGTCAGCAGTTGGATCGGTAAGGATCACGCAGACGCCCAAATCCCGCCGCCATGCACAAGCGTTTGCACCACCGCGTAACTGCAGCCTTATCTGCTAACGCCGTCGCGTCAACGTCCTTGGCACAGCACCGACATTGATATGACTCCTGAAACGCACCTGGTTATTCAGCAGACGACAAACTGCAACGGGACGTTCTCGAAGGGGTGTGAACCTGGGAATGCCGGGAGGCATACGCGTACGACTACCAGCTGAGCGCTGAGCGCTTGGGGGAGGGGCGGACACAGAGTCCAGACGGACAGGCCTCAAACGGCCAAGTGGTAACATTGGCCTAACGGTGACTCATCTCCACGAAGTACAGACTATAAAGTCGCTTTAACGTCGAACATACCAGTTTCCTATGAATCGTTCACCGAATTGCTGTCTTGAACTCGGACGTGCCTGATAAACTGGCAGGATTGAGTGCAAAGTTGTAAGAAACATTGAGGGCCACGAGGCAGCCCAGCCGGCATTTTCCAACCAGCAATCTATCGTATGAATAGGAGTGCGCCGTGTCTCGATGCCACTGATACCGGTAGGCTGACTCGGTGACATATACTGTGCGTGCGTGGCCAAGCTTACCTACGTACTTACACTTGGACGCCCACAAAAGACGCGAGAATATTTGTTGATGACATATATGCGCGTAAATATATGAGTACGAATAATAAATGCGATTATGAGCGCACTGCACTCATGTGACTAGAGCTCAGGACACTTACAGGGCTTTATGCACGAGCTTCATGTCCTTGCGCTAAGCGTCCTTTAATGCATGCGGCAACAGCACGTCCACAGCGCACATCTTATAGAGAAGGCCAAATTCAAGTCAATGAAGATACAAAGGGTCCTCGCTGGTGAAGAGACGACATGGTAAGGGCTGTTGAAGTGTGCCAGGTCAGCGGTTGGATGAGAACATAGTTCGGCGCTTGAATACCCTTGTGGCACTGATGGTATTTCCATTTATAGTACAAATGGTCGAGACACACCCTTTGCTCACCTGACACCTCTCCCAAAATGCATGGTAAAAGTGTGCGCACCTGGGCAGCAGAACATACCATATATATGCAGGCAAGATCATTGCTGGAGCTGCATGTCCGCCCCTGCCGGCCCGACATCCCCTCAGGCGCCCTGTTCCAGTTGTGGGGAAAATGCCACGCGAGTTATGCTGACGTAAGCGTGTCTGGAGCGGCCAAATGAACCATGGTTGCTTTCTTGAGGCGGACGCTCCCAAGTGACCGTGCACCACCCCAGCTCTCCTGCCACCTGCGTCTTGGCCTGCTCGTCTGCGGCTTGTGCTGTCCTTCCTTCAAGAACGACTCTCCTTTCGCCGCCACACTGGTCCTTCACGCACCCCACCCGCACTCACCCAGTCGTCCTGGACCCCCAGTCCGCGTCGCAACGGCAATTAGCATGGAATACACATTTGGCGGGAAGTACCTCCTCGGAGAAGAGGTTGCGGTGGGCGGATGCGGCACGGTCTTCCAGGGCGTGCACAAGATTGCTGGCAAGGAGGTGGCGATCAAGGTCGAGCCGGCGGTCGCGCGGTCGTCGCCGCTGCAGCAGGAGACGAAGATATACCGGTCGCTGCAGGGAGGCCCGGGCGTGCCGTGGATGATGTGGGCGGGCAGGTCGGGGAGTACAACGTGATGGTGATCGACCTGCTCGGGCCGTCGCTCGAGGACCTCTTCCAGACGTGCAACCGCTACTTTTCGCTGAAGACGGTGCTCATGCTTGGTGTGCAACTGGTACGTGCCCTTGGTCTATCAGACAGCCCGTTTGGCTGACTGTGCCCAGCTCGACCGGATCGAATACATCCACTCGCGCGGGCTCGTCCACCGGGACATCAAGCCGGCGAACTTTGTGATGTCGTCGCGCGAGCCGGCGGAGTCGTGCGTGAACGTGATCGACTTCGGGCTGGCGAAGAAGTACCGCGAGCCGCTGACGGGCGCGCACATCCCGTACCGGCAGGACGAGCAGCACGGGGTCGGCACGTCGCTCTTTGCGTCGATCCACACGCACGACGGCATCGAGGCGTCGCGGCGCGACGACCTGGAGGCGCTCGCGTACATGCTCATGTACTTCGTGCGCGGGTCGCTGCCGTGGCGCAAGATCCGGGGCGACGACGCGCGCGACGTGGGACGCCATCCGCGCGAAGAAGATGGAGACGATGGAGATCCTGACCGTGAAGCTGCCGGACGAGCTCCAGACGTTCTACCGCTACGTGCGCGGGCTCGAGTTCCGGGCGAGGACAGACAGCGCGTTGCGTGGATGGACGGGCACGGGCGGCTATTGGCGGGATGGACGAGCAGGGGTTCGCCCTCTGTGGAGGATGTTGTGTTATCGAAAAAGACGAGAAAGGGTGGTGTTTGGGGTATAGTTATCGGTAAGATTCCTTTCTGGTATGGTACGCGTGGTCGGCGCGCGGGTGGGGATCTGACGCTGTTCTCCGCGCTGTTGCGGTGTGCTGAGTCCTGACCCCGTTTCTCGTCTAGTGTCCCTGTGCCACCAGCCGCGCCGCTGCGTCTCGCTCGCGGGACGGACTCCTGTCGCGCGCGGCGCACAACCGCACAAGTCAACATCCGGTGGTCTCCGTTTATCAGCCTTTGCGACTGGCTTACCATTTCAATGGGTCACTGCCGTCTTGGTCGCAGGACGGTGTTCTGTCGTACAATGTCCAATGTCACAATCCCGCCGGTGGCAGCCACGGGACGCGGCCTTCTGCATGGCCTTCATGGCTGCTTGCTCGCCGGACGAAGCTCTGTTGCGGCGCGTCGACATCGGCCACAGTGCGACCTCTCGCGATCGACGCGCCAGTAGTTACTGTCCGGACACCGGCGCCGTCTTGTCTCGCCCGTCCCGTCTCGCCCGTCTGCTTGCCATGCAGCCCTCTTGCCCTCGAATTCCCGGCTGCAGCGTTCCACTCCCGGACACAAGTCTAAGGGGTGGAACGTTAAATCCTGTCGCGAGCATCGGTCTAACCCTAACCCACCTCTCGGTACGCAAGGACACCCATGTCGCCCATCGGGACGGCCGTCTCGCTGGTCGTCTCGCTTGCCATCCACAGTAGCGTGGCCTGACGCGGCTCGCGGGATGGCGATCTGTTGCGGAACGTCAACACTCCGCCGTTCATACTGTCCGCCTGCGCTCGCTCACCTATCGTTCTGGTGTCTGGCACTCTGGTTTCGGACGGCTGGCCTTCCTTCGACCCCGTTGGGCTTGCGCGTCGACAATCTACCGCGCCGAGTCAGAATGGGTCCCTTCACGCGCGTTGACTTGTGGCTTACCTCTGCTTCCGTCGTCCCGGTCGGCGGACGGCGATCTGTTGCGGAACGTCAAACACGGCTGTCGCCAGCCCCTCTGCATCGCGACAGTGCGGCGTTCCTCTGCACTTCACTTATGTGCTGCTCGCCGGAAGAAGATCTGTTGTGGAACGTCAAAAATCGTTGCTTCCGCACTGAAATACTCTCGCTTACCTCTCGGCCTTGGCCGCCGGACGGCGATCTACCGTGGAACGTCGAACTGGTCTCAATGAACGTCTGGCCTTTGCACCCTTTCGGCAATGTCGGCGGCGTCTGTCTTGACTGCAGACAACAAGGCGTGAGTACTTGCGACCAGTAACACAAACAGCGCGTACTGACCTCTCGCTGGCCTTTCAAGTCCCGCAACGCCACAAAGACCGTTCGGCCTTCCAACCACCAGAGCGCCAGACCCCCGGTCACCGGACGACGATCTGTCGTCTCCACGCCATCCGTGACCCTGCACGCCCAGCCATGCGCATGCGGCACAGCGACGTCAACGCGACGCGATCTACGGCAGCAACGTGAACGGCTCGCGCGACAGAGCTAGAATCGAATGCTATGAGTTCGGCGCTCCGTAGACGACCGTGAACGACGCTCACCGAACCCCATATTTCCGGACGGCGATATGTCGTGTCAACGCAGATTGACCCCTTCGCGATACGTTGATGCCCGTAGATACCTCTGTCAACCGCTCTTAGTGGACAGTCGATGAAATCCTCTAATGATTGCTTACCGTCATTCAAGTCTTGTGAGCGCAAACGCGATGGACAGCCTCGCAGGCTCTTGCGAGCCTGCTCGGCGCCACAACGGCGAAGCGTCGTGCTTGGTCGGCTTCTCCAACTCGGGACATCTTCTGAGGCGCGATCGTCCATCGACCACGAGCTGCGTTGCTTGCTGTGCGCCAGTGCACACTGCAGCAGCTGGCTTGCCTCCCGGCCTGCTCGCACACAAGTGTCTTGCGACAACGGGCGCTTATTTGCTCGTCAGCCACACTGGCCTCGAGAACACCAAATCAAGAGCGTACCTTGGCCGAAACGCCTCCCGGTGCCTTCTAATGCACACACCCAATCACTGCTCCCTATATTCCATCCCTACATGGCATGCTGGGCCTATCCAGGCCTGTTCAAAGGTCTTCCAGGGCTCTGAAAGGTGAGGATTTAAGTTGTCTTGTTGTAGTAGACAGGCAGTAGAGAGTGCAGAGAAAATCAGTCGCGAGCCAGAAAATAAAACGAAGACATTTGTGACGGCAGTGAGCAAGATGCATGTGGTCAGTGAGCAAAGTGAGAAGGTGGGACTGGCTCAGGCTGCGAAAATTCTCAGATCCAGATCTCACTTCAAAATTCACCAGAAAGTCTCTCAGATACTCTGATGCTACCAGACATTACTCTGGACTCAGTGTGGATGCCGCTGTTGGTTTTGTTGGTCTCATCAACCCTGGATGGTGCCCCTCGCACAGGTTCACACTAGGACAGAGCCGCTTCAGGCTGCTGATCTCGGACAGCAAGGAACACCTTGCGTGACAAAGCTGCTCTTTGTCACACAAAGTGTTCCTCACTGCTCGTAGCTCTGCTCACTCCTTGCATTCATTTTCTTGTCAGACAGCACAATATTCATTGCATTTAATGAAGGCCTTGTAGCTACTCCAAATCTGAGTCCTCAACATATTTCAATGTGCGGAGCCCTGTGCGCCGTGTGCCCTTTCGTTTGATCTCGCCTCCAGTCGCCACTGATGGCGCTTCTCACCCTGTCGGCTTGATGGCCCCGTGCTTCCGTAAGCGTTTCCCTTACACAGGCATTTTGCGGCAGCTCGGATGTCAGTGTTGACCATTGGTGCCGCACCATGGGTGCCATGGGTGCGTAGCCTCATGAAAAGTCCACAACAGCACTATTCTTTATTTATATTGTCCAGCGCCATCTGCTTGCAACTCGCAGCTCTTCTTGCTTTCATAGTGCGCAACAGTGTCCAAAACATGACCGGAAATTGTTGAGTTTCGCCAAGGAGCCGGCGACCTAGAGGACCC
Organism: Terana coerulea; assembly: GCA_024811115.1. Lineage (NCBI taxonomy): Eukaryota > Fungi > Basidiomycota > Agaricomycetes > Polyporales > Phanerochaetaceae > Terana > Terana coerulea. The sequence goes on from JAKOGH010000941.1 coordinate 44,484, forward strand.
CGCGTAGCAAGTATTGATGCGTGATTTGCTAGCCTGAGGCGTACAGCGCGCCGTAAAGTTCTGCTCCCGCTGTTACAATCCAAGCCTGGGGCCCATGCAAGCTCCAAGGTCATTGAAGCCCTCGCCACTGAGTGCGCCGCAGGTGCGCCGTCATGAAGCGGTTCGGCTAGTGGGTGTCTGCACAATGCAGGCTCCGCATGAATATGATAACGGCTTGCGTAGGTACCCGGACGTGGATACCGTCCGGGTCCATCAGCGGGTGACAGCGTCGGACATGTTGCAAGGACAGCGTGGAAGCGACGCGTCCATCACAGGCGGAATGGCGGAATATCCTCCGGCCTACGGTCTCGCCTCGAGTAATGCCGTCACGGATCTTCTAACGTAACCGTGCCCGGATTTACGGAAACATCCCGAGACGCATTGACTGCCGAACACAACGGGAAAGCAGTCGGCGCCTTTCAGCCCTTTGAACAATCGCTAGACCTGCGTCGTCGTTTAGTTTCACGCAGATATGTGACCGTTAATGAACGGCTTACCGATGTTATATAGTACGCACAGCGCGTCCAGTGTATGGCATCGAGAGTACCAGCGATACAGAGGCAATGCTCGAAAGGCCTTAGGCATTCCGCAGAATGTCTACGCATCGTCGGATAGGCCCAGAGCTTCGGCGGCCGGCTTCGCGGTTCAATGGACCGCCCACCGTTTACGCCGCGCCGCACTTCAACGGCCACGCCAAGCGACCGCCGGTCCGCACCACTCAGTTGCTAGCATGACCAAATGTTGCAACGGCGAAACAGCGCGCATGCCTCCAAGCAGAGCTATGCATCCAATCGCGTCAGTCATTTACATGAGTAAACGCTTCTGGCACCCTCACCGTGCACTTGCTGCCGGCGAGCTCGTCCACATGTGTGCAACCCATCATGCTAGCAATGCGATCCACCTAGTGTCGACGGCCACTGCACCACTCTTTGCGAGGGCAGGACAACTTCGCGGCGTGAGCTGGAATAGCGGCCCGTGTGCGTGCGACGAGTACCACAGGCTGCGAGGCTGCAGGAATCAGGATGGACCAGTGCGCTCGCCGAGAAGTTATTCTGCAGCGAGAAAACCTGTTTTGAGTTGAAAAGCTATCAGAAAAACATTCCAGCAATGTGCACTCGGCATTTCCAGGCGGGCAGCAGAAGAGGGCTGCTGGTCGTGGCGAGCGTCGGTGTCGGACACCGACGCTCGAGCCGATTCAGGCTCCCGCTCTAGACGGGCGCCTAATGACTCTGGAGCCAGACATCTCGCCAAATCAGGAAGGTGTCGTGCATCGACGCGTCCTGCTCCCTGCCGCCAACCAGCTCAACTAACCTCTCTGTTTCGCAAAGGACTCAGGCCCAGCAACACTCGTACATCGGTTTTATACGGTACGTGAACATTTCGCACTACTTTACTGGTATTTCCGACTGAATTGTATGCAGAATATGCACGCTGAGTGTATTTCTGTGCTCAGATGCAGGTCTGCGTGAGGACGGGGAGAGGAGGGCCAAACATTGCCGAGGGGAGGATCAGATGGAAGGGACGCGCTAGAGACAGGTGCGTCTCACGCTTTGTGACCAGGCCGCACCTCACTTTTTCCCGTTTCATTCCAGACTCCTCTGGACGTGTTCACGGACGACATCCTCGTCAAGGAAAGGTCGCCGAAGGGTTATTCCAAGACACCGCGCCCCCAAGCAAGCATCAAGGACGACCATCAGTCCATCACACGCACTAGAGCGTTACGACATCGCGAAATGAGCCCGGTTCGCTGGGCTCTTTCTGCGTTTTCGTCGCACTCCGGCGAGGATGTAGACAGGCTGACAGACCTTCCTGCCGACGGGGGCTTAGGGCGAGCCGGATCCTGGAGATAGGACGCCGGCCGAGCATCAGGAAAGGTATAAAGAATGAGGACGACAGGGCTCAAATCCTCAGCTCTCGAGCCTCCTCTCCTCCTCTCCCCTCCTCTCCTCTCCTCTCTCCGCTCTCTCCCCCTGCTCTTCGGCATCGGGCACATCCATCACTGTCGACTGGCACTGCAGACGTGCTGCGCTTGCACTTGTCATCCCTCTGCCGTTGGAAACGCGTCGCTCATCGCGTTCCCATCCGAGTGTCTGTGAATTTCTTGCCGGCTCATGCTGTTCAAGTTGTTACTTACCCGGCTTATTCCAGCTTATAAGCAGGCCTGCGAGTGTTTCAATGCATTGCTCCTTTAACGGTACGCGTTTACTTTAGCTGCTCATTAATGCTGCTTACCTGATCATCCGAACGCGATAGAAGCCTGCGAGAGCACTGTACAAGTCTCATCAGTAAGTCTGCCATACTTGCTCTTACATTTGCTCATAACTGATGCAACGTAACTGATTAATTAGACGGCCATCGCTTTCGCAAGCTGGTGCCCGGCAGCTCACATCGCCGTCTCCGAATCCAAATCACCGTCGTCTATAGCTTTCGACTGGTCGACTGAGCGCGCGTCACCGCCGCGGTATGGCACTGCAAATCGGGGTGCGTCCGTCGGCTCCTAATGCAGATCCACTACTCGCACGCATCGATAGACTGTCACCCAGGCCGACGTCGTAGCGGGTGGGCGATTTGACGACGGCACGGAGACGGCGCCGTCGTCAAATCTCTCCGGCATGCCTATGCAAGCCATTTCTCACTCGCTCGTCCTATACGGCGGCATGAAATGCCTACATAACGGTATGTATCTAACCTACTAGTAATGGTATTAATTCGACTAATGACGTGCCACTACATCAGCGGGAGCTATACTACGACGAGATAAGAACACACTGAGGTTCGTAACGTCCCATCTCAATCTACTACTAATGCTGATACCATGATCACAGGTCAGGTCAAGGACGACCTCTCGACGCCAGAGACATGGCCGCCAGCTTCGCCGTCTCGACATCTTCGCCGTACCGCCGCCGCAAGCTATGCACGCCATTTCCCACTCGCTGGTTATTTGCGGCGGCATCGGGTTCTGGTTCAGCGGTCGCCGGTATGTCGTCGTCAACCTACTAGCAAGTATGTTACTAATGAACTGCTAGTAATGACAGCGTGAAGACTTTAATACAGGGCGATTCGATGATATATGAAATCACAGTCCAGGTCAGTAAGCAAAGCGCGTATCAACTTGCTACCACCGCTAACGAACGCAGGTGAACAACCCATAGGACTCGCCGAAATCGAGGGTGAATGCTCGACTTCAAACTCATTCACGGCGGTGGTCGAATTTGTGTCGGCGCCGTGCGGCCCTCGCATGCTATGCACGCCGTTTCGTATTCGCTCGTCGCACGGTGCGACGTCAAATTATTTTAATTGGTACGTGGTTAGGCTGCTAGTAAGCGTGCTAATCGGACTAATGAAACACTTTCATTATAGCGAGGCTATCGTACTATGAACGTATAATTTACTTGGTTAGTAATCCCTCGTATCCACTTGCCACGAATGCTTACTACTGTAATAACAGATGAACAAACTCCCGCCCAGCGTGAAAGCCCATGCTCGTCGCTCGATGCCGTACTTGTGCACGACAACGCAATGCGTCCGCACCGCCGCCGCACGGTGACGGTGCGGCTCACATGCCATTTCCCACTCGCTCGTCGCGCGGCACGGCGTTGAACTGTAACTCAACGGTACGTCTGTAGACTATTAGTACCTATCTTAGTCGGGCTAATAGAATGGTTTCACTTTAGCGGGGCGGGCATGCTACGATATTGTAATCAAGGTCGGTGGTGTCTTGTATTAATCCGCTACGAACACTGCCGCTATGAACTTATAGATCTGAATGCGAGCCTCAACGTGGGAGTCACGGCGCGCCGGTCGCGCAGTGTGTAGACCGTAGCCATGCCACTCTGACGCGGTATGCACGCCATCTCCCGCTCGCTCGTCGCGTGCGGCGGCATGAAATTCTGCCATCCCGGTACGTTCTCGATCTGTAATTGAGTAATATTGTGATACTAATGAATTCTCACTCCAGGAGACATCTGAGTGCAACAGGACTATGAATAAAGTAAGTAACCTCTTGCTTTACTCTACATACCCGACCGATTGATTGCGACATAATAGACTCGGACGGACGCACGCGGCGTTAGCACAATGTTCAACGCGCTAGCGATGTCCGTGAACGCGCACGTCGAGGCGGCAGCAACCTCACTCGTCCGCGATTAATCCTCGCAGGCCGCGGCAGCGTTGACGGCGGCCGAGGCGCAGTGCGCCGTCTTGTTCATATACGGTATGTTTACGTTTGTCTCGTGCCTTGACAATGCACTGAGGCTCACGCCGTCGTAATAGCGCGACCTCACTCGTCCGCGATTAATCCTCGCAGGCCGCGCCGGCGTCGACGGCAGGTAAGGCGCGGCGCGCCGTCTCATTTATATACGGTATGTCCACGTCTATCTCGTGCTGTGATAATGCACTCGGGCTCACGCCGTCGTAATAGCATCAGCAGCCTTACGCGTCCGCGATTAATCCTCGCACGCGGCGACGGCAGCCGAGACGCGGCGCGACGTCTTGTTCATATACGGTATGTCCACGTTTGTCTCGTGCCTTGACAATGCACCTAAGCTTATGCCGTCGTAATAGCCTCAGCAATCTTACTCGTCCGCGATTAATCCTCGCAGACCGCGCCGGCGTCGACGGCAGCCGAGGCCGCGCGCCGTCTCGTTCACGTACGGCATGTCCGGGTTCGTCTCATGCCTTGATCCCGCACCCAGCCTCACGCCGTCGTAATAGCCTCTCGCTGCCAGTAACCGCATTCCGTATAGGCAGTCATCAATGCACGTACGTGTGTACCCTTGCATGCGTGCGCTTTATGCTAACCTTAACCTCACTTATCCAGGCCTCCAGGCAACGTCGTGACGGAGTCGAGGAGCATGCGGGAACGCCGTTGCCCTGTCTCGTTAACGTGTATTAACATACAGTTAATAATGTATCAAGTTTGTGATGCATTGCACCACACGTCCACCGTTACAATCTGCTACAATAAGCAGGAGTTGTTACCCTGAGTAAGGACTAATAGTATTTCAATGGGCATCGAGAGGCTGATGAACGATGGCATTGGGCAATGTGAATCAAGTGACGGGCTCAGTCGTCTGTCCACGACACTCGAGTCGCGATAGGCTACCTCTCGTGTGCGCCGTGAGTCACTCAATCCTTTCTATTCTATCAATACAACGATACTAATCATAATGTTCAGAGATAAATTTAAATCTCAAAATATACGCGTTCCGTCTCGGGCTGTGTTCGGGTGCACGTTCATTAGTGAGTCAAAATCCGTTCATTACTCTTCAATCCTCTAATATACATGTGCTATTGAGGTGTTACAATTACACCGAGGTAGCAGTGCTACCGCGACCCTACTCCTTCGGTGTCGGCCACACGGGGACGACGCGCCACGACGCGGCTGCGTTGCGTGAGGGTGGCTGTCGGGGGACGGTCACCGTCCATCTTGGCCTTCGCGGCTCGCAGTGGCAAGTAGCCTGCAGGCGTCGCCTGGCGCACTCCTCTGCGGGTCTGCTCTTGTCCTCGGCGAGGCTGCAAAGCAGGGACGCACGGCGCATGTCGTCCGCGACGGAGCCGTGCGTGACTGCGTTAGATGCGTGATGTTCCTTGCTCGACTGGGGCTCGGTCATGGGCATCGGCGGACGGTGTCGTTTGTCTTGCGCTGCGCAGCTCGCGCCGGCAAGCTCGACGAGGACGCCATCGCGCATGCTCCGCTGTGCGCATGTCGTCGTCGGCGTCGTTCGTCCCACAGCCTTGCATGCGTGCATCCGGTGCGTCATGGCCTCGGCTCGCATTTGGGGGCTTTTCTAACAATGCCCTCCACTCATCTAGGGCGTGTCTGATCTCTTGTACACCGTCTGTACGGTATGGCGGGAGCGGCCAAGGTGCGTCGTCTCTGTTTTCCTCTCTTTGGTTCCTCTGTCGTCGTCGTCGAGCGGGCGGCTGGGGTGTTTGGGGGCACACGATCTGTGCGGCGCGGCAGAGACGGCCGGTGCGCCGCCGCCGCCCTCGTGCCTTTGTGTCCGTGGGTGCCTGCCGCCGCCCTCGCTCGCGCATCCAGCACGCGGCGGGTCCTCTGGACGTCCAGCCCAGCCCGAGCTGCACATCGCAAACGCCAGCGAGCCGCCGCCGCGCTCTGTGTGGGCTCCCGTGTGGGGCGTCGTCTCCGCGCGGTCGTCGAGATTGTCGGGAGCCCGCCGCCCTGTCTGCGTTCGCCCGACACGCCCGTCGTGCGCTCGCGTTGCGGCGCACCGCCGTGATGTCTTGTCGTGTGCGGCACGTCGGCCGTTCCGTTCTGAGCTCTCTGTGTGCCGCTCCGGCACGCCTCTTGTCCTTTCGGTGCGCGCGTGCACAGAGCATCGATCGCCCTGGACCGCGCACTCTGTGTGGGCAGCACGCTGTTGCGCTGCTCGTCGTGTTCGTCGCGCGCGCACGCCAAGCGTCGATTCACCCGGGCTCTCTGCGTGCGCACGCAGCGTATCGGACCGTGGTGCTGTGAACCTTGGCGCACGCTACGTGTCTGCGGCTCCTGCATAGGGCCCTCGGCCTGCTCTCCGCGTTCGCGCACACGGCGGCCGTCCTGTGGCGACAGCCGGGTCACGGCAGCGGCGGCATGCGCGCGTGCGTCCGTGCGCCTTGTGGGCCGCGCTTGCACGTTCTGACCGTCGGCTCGCGACGAGGTCTCCGGCCACGCGGCGGACCGTCCGCGCCACGTCCGTGCGCCTTGCCGTACGGCGGGCACCCGCCGATTTTCCACATAGGGCGTGTGCCGCGAGACGTCGCGTCGCCGTCACCATGCCCGGTCTGTCTCGTCCGCGTGCTCCAGGTTCACGAGTAGTTAGACCGCTGTGTAGAATAAATTAGATAGAGGCGGTGCGAGCGAGGGGGCAAGGACGGTACTTGCCGGTGAAATCCGCGCCGCGCGAGTGCCCGACGGGCGGGAGACTGTCGCACGGAGCAATGGAACGGCGAGGACGGTCTTGAGTGTGTTGTGAACGCGGGCTCGGCTCGATGAGATGTGGCGAGGGCCCGAGCGAATGGCTCTGTGCGAGGCCGGCAAGCTCTGAAGTCGCCGTGCGTTCGGTCCAGAATAATGCCAAATACCCGTAGGAAGCGTACCGTGTCGTCTGCGGACCCTAGGCAGCATTCACGAGACGGCGCCGTCGGTCCCGGCGGTCGGGTAGAACCAAACATCGGCGGTGCTCGGCGGAGACGCGCCCGATCGGCGTGAAACGTTGCGCGCGTGTAGAAGGCCTTGTGTCATGTCCATTTATTGAGAGTAGTGGTGGCTGTGTGCGCTGCGCGCGCGCGGGGCATGGCAATTTCGAGGTATTCGTGCGCGGGAGGCGCAGAGAGCATCACTCTGCAGGCACATCAGCTACACGGGTCGGATGTTCACCGAGCGTTGCACTCACCTCTAGCTACCTTTTCCCATGCTGCTTATTCGTCCCGACCGCGTTCGTCGCGCAGAAAGGCAGAGGACGTCGCCGAGCGCAGCGAGGCTGTCAGGCGACACCGAAGGCGCGTACGGCTTGCAGACGCGACCTGCGCCATGCAAGCGCTGTTCTCTGTGTGTATGCGTCGTTTTGCGACATTGGGCGACGCCTGGCGAGCAGAGGATGCTGAAAGGCTCTGAAAAGGCTCCCTCGCACCCGAGCGTACTTGGGGTCGGCACAGCATGCGCGGCGCACGCCAAACTCGAGATTCGTGGCGCACTTTGTTGTTCAGAGCGACGTGAGGTGTCGAAGCGGACGGGCCGCGGCGTGGTGAGTGCGACGTCGGGGAGGAGGCGGCCGTCGAAGGGAAAGAGGAGTGGGCGCTTGCGAGTGAATGCGAGGACGCCGCGCATGGCGTGCAGCTGGTCTGGATCTCGCGTTGGTCGTGCTGCACGCGCGCCCCGCCAAAGCTGCGGTTGGGAGGGCCTGGCTTGGATCGCGTCGACGCGTTGCTCCCGCCCAAGCGTGGAATGCGCGTTGTGGAGTGGTCTGCGGTCGGCGTGCACACTGTGCCAGTGCGAAGAACCACGCTTCAAGCTTCGGCTCCAAGACGCATCGTGCTCGAGTACATGCGCACTTTGGCAGCAGAGCATACCATATATATGCAGGCAAGATCGTTGCTGGAGCTGCATGTCCGCCCCCTGCCGGCCCGATATCCCCTCAGGCGCCCTGTTCCAGTTGTGGGGAAAGTGCCACGCGAGGTATGCTGACGTAAGCATTTCTGGAGCGGCCAAATGAACCATGGTTGCTTTCTTGAGGCGGACGCTCCCAAGTGACCGTGCACCACCCCTGCTCTCCTGCCACCTGCGTCTTGGCCTGCTCGTCTGCGGCTTGTGCTGTCCTTCCTCCAAGAACGACTCTCCTTTCGCCGCCACACTGGTCCTTCACGCAGCCCACCCGCGCTCACCCAGTCGTCCTGGACCCCAGTCCGCGTCGCAACGGCAGCTAGCATGGAATACACATTCGGCGGGAAGTACCTCCTCGGAGAAGAGGTGGCGGTGGGCGGATGCGGCACGGTCTTCCAGGGCGTGCACAAGATTGCGGGCAAGGAGGTGGCGATCAAGGTCGAGCCGGCGGTCGCGCGGTCGTCGCCGCTGCAGCAGGAGACGAAGATATACCGGTCGCTGCAGGGAGGCCCGGGCGTGCCGTGGATGATGTGGGCAGGCAGGTCGGGGAGTACAACGTGATGGTGATCGACCTGCTCGGCCCGTCGCTGGAGGACCTCTTCCAGACGTGCAACCGCTACTTTTCGCTGAAGACGGTGCTCATGCTCGGCGTGCAGCTGGTACGTGCCCTCGGTCTGTGCGACGACCGCTTTGGCTGACTGGCCCCAGCTCGACCGGATCGAATACATCCACTCGCGCGGGCTCGTCCACCGGGACATCAAGCCCGCGAACTTTGTGATGTCGTCGCGCGAGCCGGCGGAGTCGTGCGTGAACGTGATCGACTTCGGGCTGGCGAAGAAGTACCGCGAGCCGCTGACGGGCGCGCACATCCCGTACCGGCAGGACGAGCAGCACGGGGTCGGCACGTCGCTCTTTGCGTCGATCCACACGCACGACGGCATCGAGGCGTCGCGGCGCGACGACCTGGAGGCGCTCGCGTACATGCTCATGTACTTCCTGCGCGGGTCGCTGCCGTGGCGCAAGATCCGGGGCGCGACGACGCGCGCGACGTGGGACGCCATCCGCGCGAAGAAGATGGAGACGATGGAGATCCGTGAAGCTGCCCGACGAGCTCCAGACGTTCTACCGCTACGTGCGCGGGCTCGAGTTCCGGGCGAGGACAGACAGCGCGTTGCGTGGATGGACGGGCACGGGCGGCTATTGGCGGGATGGACGAGCAGGGGTTCGCCCTCTGCGGAGGATGTTGTGTTATCGAAAAAGACGAGAAAGGGTGGTGTTTGGGGTATAGTTATCGGTAAGATTCCTTTCTGGTATGGTACGCGTGGTCGGCGCGCGGGTGGGGATCTGACGCTGTTCTCTGCGCTGTTGCGGTGTGCTGAGTCCTGACCCCCGTTTCTCGTCTAGTGTCTCTGTACCACCAGCCGCGCCGCTGCGCAATGTCACAATCCCGCCGGTGGCAGCGCAGCCACGGGACGCGGCCTTCTGCATGGCCTTCATGGCTGCTTGCTCGCCGGACGAAGCTCTGTTGCGGCGCGTCGAAATCGGCCACAGTGCGACCTCTCGCGATCGGCGCGCCAGTACTTGCTGTGCGGACACCGGCGCCGTCTTGTCTCGCCCGTCCCGTCACGCCCGTCTGCTTGCCATGCGGCCATCTCGCCCTCGAATTCCCGGCTGCAGCGTTCCACTCCCGGACGCAAGTCTAAGGGGTGGAACGTTAAATCCTGTCGCGAGCATCGGTCTAACCCTAACCCACCTCTCGGTACGCAAGGACACCCATGTCGCCCATCGGGACGGCCGTCTCGCTGGTCGTCTCGCTTACCATCCACAGTAGCGTGGCCTGACGCGGCTCGCGGGACGGCGATCTGTTGCGGAACGTCAACACTCCGCCGTTCATACTGTCCGCCTGCGCTCGCTCACCTATCGTTCTGGTGTCTGGCACTCTGGTTTCGGACGGCTGGCCTTCCTTCGACCCTGTTGGGCTTGCGCGTCGACAATCTACCGCGCCGAGTCAGCTGGGGACCCTTCACGCCAGTTCATTCGTGGCTTACCTCGGCTTCTTGCGTCCTGGTCGGCGGACGGCGACCTGTTGCGGAATGTCAAACTTGCGCCGTTTGCACCGTTTGCTGGCAAGCTCTCGGTTCTCGCGCTCCCGTTTCGGACGGCTAGGCTCGCTGCTACCACGTTTGGCTTGTGGACTGACTGTCGACCACGCCAAGTCAGAATGGGTCCCTTCACGCGCGTTGACTTGTGGCTTACCTCTGCTTCTGTCGTCCCGGTCGGCGGACGGCGATCCGTTGCGGAACGTCAAACACGGCCGTCGCCAGCCCCTCTGCATCGCGACAGTGCGGCGTTCCTCTGCACTTCACTTATGTGCTGCTCGCTGGAAGAAGATCTGTTGCGGAACGTCAAAAATTGTTGCGTCCGCACTGAAATACTCTCGCTTACCTCTCGGCCTTGGCCGCCGGACGGCGATCTACCGTGGAACGTCGAACTGGTCTCAATGAACGTCTGGCCTTTGCACCCTTTCGGCAATGTCGGCGGCGTCTGTCTTGACTGCAGACAACAAGGCGTGAGTACTTGCGACCAGTAACACAAACAGCGCGTACTGACCTCTCGCTGGCCTTTCAAGTCCCGCAACGCCACAAAGGCCGTTCGGCCTTCCAACCACCAGAGCGCCAGACCCCCGGTCACCGGACGACGATCTGTCGTCTCCACGCCATCCGTGACCCTGCACGCCCAGCCATGCGCATGCGGCACAGCGACGTCAACGCGACGCGATCTACGGCAGCAACGTGAACGGCTCGCGCGACAGAGCTAGAATCGAATGCTATGAGTTCGGCGCTCCGTAGACGACCGTGAACGAAGCTCACCGAACCCCATATTTCCGGACGGCGATATGTCGTGTCAACGCAGATTGACCCATAGATACCTCTGTCAACCGCTCTTAGTGGACAGTCAATGAAATCCTCTAATGATTGCTTACCGTCATTCAAGTCTTGTGAGCGCAAACGCGATGGACAGCCTTGCAGGCTCTTGCGAGCCTGCTCGGCGCCACAACGGCGAAGCGTCGTGCTTGGTCGTCTTCTCCACATCGGGACATCTTCTGAGTCGGGATCGTCCATCGACCACGAGCGGCGCTGCTTGCTACATGCGCCCTCGCGCGCTGTAGCGGCTGGCTTGCCTCCTGGCCTGCAATCAGCTCGCGCACAAGTGTCTCGCGACGACGGGCGCTTATTTGCTCGTCAGCTACAGTGGCCTTGAGAACACCAAATCAAGAGCGTACCTTGGCCGAAATACCTCCCGGTGCCTTCCAATGCACATACCCAATCACTGCTCCCTATATTCCATCCCTACGCGGCATGCTGGGCCTATCTAGGCCTGTTCAAAGGTCTTCTAGGGTTCTGAAAGGTGAGGATACAAGTTGTCTTGCTGGCTGGTGTGTAGCAGATAGGTTGTAGAGAATGTAGAGAAAATAAAATGAAGGCATATGTGAGGGCGGTGAGCAAGATGAATGTGGTCAGTGAGCAAAGTGAAAAGGTGGGACTGGCTCAGGCTGCGAAAATTCTCAGATCCAGATCTCACTTCAAAATTCACCAGAAAGTCTCTCAGATACTCTGATGCTACCGGACATTACTCTGGACTCAGTGTGGATGCCGCTGTTGGTTTTGTTGGTCTCATCAACCCTGGATGGTGCCCCTCGCACAGGTTCACACTAGGACAGAGCCGCTTCAGGCCGCTGATCTCGGACAGCAGGAACACCTTGCGTGACAAAGCTGCTCTTTGTCACACAAAGTGTTCCTCACTGCTCGTAGCTCTGCTCACTCCTTGCATTCATTTTCTTGTCAGACAGCACAATATTCATTGCATTTAATGAAGGCCTTGTAGCTACTCCAAATCTGAGTCCTCAACATATTTCAATGTGCGGAGCCCTGTGCGCCGCGTGCCCTTTCGTCCGATCTCGTCTCCGGTCACCGCTGATGGCACTTCTCACCCTTGTCGGCTCGATGGCCCTATGCTTCCATAAGGGTTTCCCTTACACAGGCATTTTGCGGCAGCTTGGATGTCAGTGTTGACCATGAGTGCCGCACCATGGGTGCCATAGGTGCATAGCCTCGTGAAAAGTCCACGGCAGCACTATTCTTTATTTATATTGTCCAGCACCATCTGCTCGCAACTCGCAGCTCTTCTTGCTTTCACAGTGCACAACAGTGTCCAAAACATGACCAGAAATTGTTGAGTAGGAGCCGGCGACCTAGAGGACTCTGCGTAGCAAGTATTGATGTGTGATTCACTAGCCCGGGGCGTACGGCGCGCTGTAAAGTTCTGCTCCTGCTGTTACAACCCAAGCCTGGGGGCCCATGCAAGCTCCAAGGTCATTGAAGCCCTCGCCACTGAGTGCGCCGCAGGTGCGCCGTCATGAAGCGGTTCGGCTAGTGGGTGTCTGCGCAATGCAGGCTCCGCATGAATATGATAACGGCTTGCGTAGGTACCCGGACGTGGATACCGTCCGGGTCCATCAGCGGGTGACAGCGTCGGACATGTTGCGAGGACAGCGTGGAAGCGACGCGTCCATCACAGGCGGAATGGCGGAATATCCTCCGGCCTACGGTCTCGCCTCGAGTAATGCCGTCACAGATCTTCTAACGTAACCCTGCCCGGATTTACAGAAACATCCCGAGACGCATTGACTGCCGAACACAACAGGAAAGCAGTCGGCACCTTTCAGCCTTTGAACAATCGCTAGACCTGCGTCGTCGTTTAGTTTCACGCAGATATGTGACCGTTAATGAACGGCTTACCGATGTTATATAGTGCGCACAGCGCGTCCAGTGTATGGCATCGAGAATGCCAGCGATACAGAGGCAATGCTCGAAAGGTCCTAGGCATCCCGCAGAATGTCTACGCATCGTCGGATAGGCCCAGAGCTTCGGCGGCCGGCTTCGCGGTTCAATGGACCGCCCACCGTTTACGCCGCGCCGCACTTCAACGGCCACGCCAAGCGACCGCCGGTCCGCACCACTCAGTTGCTAGCATGACCAAATGTTGCAACAGCAAAACAGCGCGCATGCCTCCAAGCAGACCTATGCACCCAATCACGTCAGTCATTTACATGAGTAAACGCTTCTGGCACCCTCACCGTGCACTTGCTGCCGGCGAGCTCGTCCACATGTGCGCAACCCATCATGGTAGCAATACAATTAGTGTTGCCGTGACCTGACTGGAAAGTCGCAAGTCATCAAAGTCAAGTCACACCGCAGTCAAGTCACGTCAATTCATTAGCTGATGCGTCGGCTTGACTCGGCTTCGACTTGACTTGTGACTGCAGTCACGACTGCATCCCGAATTGGAAGGTACTGGTCACCCTTAGCGCAAATCGTGCTTTACGGCCCTTAAACGAGATAAAATACTCACTGGGCCTATTTGACATCATTTTCATGCATCTGTCATTTATTATATACCCTTTGCCGCCGCGAGAGCGTGCAACAAGTGAGACTGCGAACGTCAGCTTTAGGCGCCCATGGGAGCTGGTGCGCGGATTAGCATTATTAGCGCCGCACGTTGATGGAGAAGCCGGTGCCATCTCCGACGTTTGCAGTCGAATTTCACGTCCCTGCAGCCATACTATGTAGGTAGAGATACTAGGATACGCCATGAATAATCCATAGAGCATGCACCCACCCCGAAAATATGGGTATATGGCTCAGAGGCTGCGGAACTCACTCTGAAGTCTGTCGGGGACTGACTGAAGTCGACTGAAGTTGCAGTCAAGTTGATCGGGAACGACTTGACTTGACTTGACTGTCCCAAAAAGGATCAGTCATCAAAAGTCAAGTCACAGTCAATTCAATTCAAGTCACGGCAACACTAAATACAATCCACCTAGTGTCGACAGCCACTGCACCACTCTTTGCGAGGGCAGAACGGCTTCGCGGCGTGAGCTGGAATGGCGGCCCGTGTGCATGCGACGAGTACCACAGGCCGGGCTGCGAGGCTGCAGGAATTAGGATAGACCAGTGCGCTCGCCAAGAAGTTATTCTGCGGTAGGAAAACCTGTTTTGAGTTGAAAAGCTATCAGAAAAACATTCCAGCAATGTGCACTCGGCATTTCCAGGCGGGCAGCAGAAGAGGGCTGCTGGTCGTGGCGAGCGTCGGTGTCGGACGTCGACGCTCGAGCCGATTCAGGCTCCCGCTCTGGATGGGCGCCTAATGACTCCGGAGCCAGACATCTCGCCAAATCAGGAAGGTGTCGTGCATCGACGCGTCCTGCTCCTTGCCGCCAACCAGCTCGACTGGGCTCTCTGTTTCGCAAAACAATACAGGCCCACCAGCAATCGTACATCGGTTTGATACGGTACGTGAACATTTTGCACTACTTTACTAGTATCCCGACTGAATCATATGCAGAATATGCACGCGTAGCGTATTTCTGTGCTCAGACGCAGGTCTGCGTGAGGACGGGGAGAGAAGGGCTCATACATCGCCGAGGGGAGGATCAGATGAAGGGGACGCGCTAGAGACCGGTACGTCTCACGCTTTGTGACAAGGCCGCACCCCACTTTTTTTCCCGTTTGTTTCTAGACTCCTCTGGACGCGTTCACGGATGACATCCTCGTCAAGGAAAGGTCGCCGAAGGGTTATTCCAAGACACCGCGCCCCCAAGCAAGCATCAAGGACGACCATCAGTCCATCACACGCACTAGAGCGTTACGACATCGCGAAATGAGCCCGGTTCGCTGGGCTCTTTCTGCGTTTTCGTCGCACTCCGGCGAGGATGTAGACAGGCTGACAGACCTTCCTGCCGACGGGGGGCTTAGGGCGAGCCGGATCCTGGAGATATGACGCCGGCCGAGCATCAGGAAAGGTATAAAGAATGAGGACGACAGGGCTCAAATCCTCAGCTCTCGAGCCTCCTCTCCTCCTCCTCCTCCCCCCTCCTCTCCTCTCCTCTCTCCGCTCTCTCCCTCTGCTCTTCGGCATCGGGCACGTCTGTCACTGTCGACTGGCACTGCAGACGTGCTGCGCTTGCACTTGTCATCCCTCTGCCGTTGGAAACGCGTCGCTCATCGCGTTCCCATCCGAGTGTCTGTGAGTTTCTCGCCGGCTCATGCTGTTCGAGTTGTTACTTACCCGGCTTATTCCAGCTTATAAGCAGGCCTGCGAGTGTTTCAATGCATCGCTCCTTTAACGGTACGCGTTTACTTTAGCTGCTCATTAATGCTGCTTACCTGGTCGTCCGAACGCGATAGAAGCCTGCGAGAGCACTGTACAAGTCTCATCAGTAAGTCTGCCATACTTGCTCTTACATTCGCCCATAACTGATGCAACATAACTGATTAATTAGACGGTCATCGCTTTCGCAAGCTGGTGCCCGGCCGCTCACATCGCCGTCTCCGAATCCAAATCACCGTCGTCTATAGCTTTCGACTGGTCGACTGAGCGCGCGTCACCGCCGCGGTATGGCACTGCAAATCGGGGTGCGTCCGTCGGCTCCTAATGCAGATCCACTACTTACACGCATCGATAGACTGTCACCAAGGCCGATGTCGTATCGGGTGGGCGATTTGACAACGGCACGGAGACGGCGCTGTCGTCAAATCTCTCCGGCATGCCTATGCAAGCCGTTTCTCGCTCGCTCGTCCTGTGCGGCGGCGTGGGGTGCCTGCGCAACGGTATGTATCTAACCTACTAATAACAGTATCAATTCGACTAATGACGTGCCACTACATCAACGGGAGCTATATTACGATGAGATAAGAACACACTGAGGTTCGTAACGTCCCATCTCATTCTACTACTAATGCTGATACCATGATCACAGGTCGGGGTCAAGGACGACCTCTCGACGCCAGAGACATGGCCGCCAGCTTCGCCGTCTCGACATCTTCGCTGTACCGCCGCCGCAAGCTATGCACGCCATTTCCCACTCGCTGGTTATTTGCGGCGGCATCGGGTTCTGGTTCAGCGGTCGCCGGTATGTCGTCGTCAACCTACTAGCAAGTATGTTACTAATGAACTGCTAGTAATGACAGCGTGAAGACTTTAATACAGGGCGATTCGATGATATATGAAATCACAGTCCAGGTCAGTAAGCAGAGCGCGTATCAACTTGCTACCACCGCTAACGAACGCAGGTGAACAACCCATAGGACTCGCCGAAATCGAGGGTGAATGCTCGACTTCAAAGTCATTCACGGCGGTGGTCGAATTTGTGTCGGCGCCGTGCGGCCCTCGCATGCTATGCACGCCGTTTCGTATTCGCTCGTCGCACGGTGCGACGTCAAATTATTTTAATTGGTACGTGGTTAGGCTGCTAGTAAGCGTGCTAATCGGACTAATGAAACACTTTCATTACAGCGAGGCTATCGTACTACGAACGTATAGTTTACTAGGTCAGTAATCCCTCGTATCCACTTGCCACGAATGCTTACTACTGTAATAACAGATGAACAAACTCCCGCCCAGCGTGAGGGCCCATACTCGTCGCTCGATGCCGTACTCGTGCACGACGGCGCAATGCGTCCGCACCGCTGCCGCACAGTGACGGTGCGGCTCACACGCCATTTCCCACTCACTCGTCGCGCGGCACGGCGTTGAACTGTAACTCAACGGTACGTCTGTAGACTATTAGTACCTATCTTAGTCGGGCTAATAGAATGGTTTCACTTTAGCGGGGCGGGCATGCTACGATATTGTAATCAAGGTCAGTGGTGTCTTGCATTAATCCGCTACGAACACTGCCGCTATGAACTTATAGATCTGAATGCGAGCCTCAACGTGGGAGTCACGGCGCGCCGGTCGCGCAGTGTGTAGACCGTAGCCATGCCACTCTTACGCGGTATGCACGCCATCTCCCGCTCGCTCGTCGCGTGCGGCGGCATGAAATTCTGCCATCCCGGTACGTTCTCGATCTGTAATTGAGTAATATTGTGATACTAATGAATTCTCACTCCAGGAGACATCTGAGTGCAGCAGGACTATGAATAAAGTAAGTAACCTCTTGCTTTACTCTACATACCCGACCGATTGATTGCGACATAATAGACTCGGACGGACGCACGCGGCGTTAGCATAATGTTCAACGCGCTAGCGATGTCCGTGAACGCGCACGTCGAGGCGGCAGCAACCTCACTCGTCCGCGATTAATCCTCGCAGGCCGCGCCGGCGTCGACGGCAGGTAAGGCGCGGCGCGCCGTCTCATTTATATACGGTATGTCCACGTCTATCTCGTGCTGTGATAATGCACTCGGGCTCACGCCGTCGTAATAGCATCAGCAGCCTTACGCGTCCGCGATTAATCCTCGCACGCGGCGACGGCAGCCGAGACGCGGCGCGACGTCTTGTTCATATACGGTATGTCCACGTTTGTCTCGTGCCTTGACAATGCACCTAAGCTTATGCCGTCGTAATAGCCTCAGCAATCTTACTCGTCCGCGATTAATCCTCGCAGACCGCGCCGGCGTCGACGGCAGCCGAGGCCGCGCGCCGTCTCGTTCACGTACGGCATGTCCGGGTTCGTCTCATGCCTTGATCCCGCACCCAGCCTCACGCCGTCGTAATAGCCTCTCGCTGCCAGTAACCGCATTCCGTATAGGCAGTCATCAATGCACGTACGTGTGTACCCTTGCATGCGTGCGCTTTATGCTAACCTTAACCTCACTTATCCAGGCCTCCAGGCAACGTCGTGACGGAGTCGAGGAGCATGCGGGAACGCCGTTGCCCTGTCTCGTTAACGTGTATTAACATACAGTTAATAATGTATCAAGTTTGTGATGCATTGCACCACACGTCCACCGTTACAATCTGCTACAATAAGCAGGAGTTGTTACCCTGAGTAAGGACTAATAGTATTTCAATGGGCATCGAGAGGCTGATGAACGATGGCATTGGGCAATGTGAATCAAGTGACGGGCTCAGTCGTCTGTCCACGACACTCGAGTCGCGATAGGCTACCTCTCGTGTGCGCCGTGAGTCACTCAATCCTTTCTATTCTATCAATACAACGATACTAATCATAATGTTCAGAGATAAATTTAAATCTCAAAATATACGCGTTCCGTCTCGGGCTGTGTTCGGGTGCACGTTCATTAGTGAGTCAAAATCCGTTCATTACTCTTCAATCCTCTAATATACATGTGCTATTGAGGTGTTACAATTACACCGAGGTAGCAGTGCTACCGCGACCCTACTCCTTCGGTGTCGGCCACACGGGGACGACGCGCCACGACGCGGCTGCGTTGCGTGAGGGTGGCTGTCGGGGGACGGTCACCGTCCATCTTGGCCTTCGCGGCTCGCAGTGGCAAGTAGCCTGCAGGCGTCGCCTGGCGCACTCCTCTGCGGGTCTGCTCTTGTCCTCGGCGAGGCTGCAAAGCAGGGACGCACGGCGCATGTCGTCCGCGACGGAGCCGTGCGTGACTGCGTTAGATGCGTGATGTTCCTTGCTCGACTGGGGCTCGGTCATGGGCATCGGCGGACGGTGTCGTTTGTCTTGCGCTGCGCAGCTCGCGCCGGCAAGCTCGACGAGGACGCCATCGCGCATGCTCCGCTGTGCGCATGTCGTCGTCGGCGTCGTTCGTCCCACAGCCTTGCATGCGTGCATCCGGTGCGTCATGGCCTCGGCTCGCATTTGGGGGCTTTTCTAACAATGCCCTCCACTCATCTAGGGCGTGTCTGATCTCTTGTACACCGTCTGTACGGTATGGCGGGAGCGGCCAAGGTGCGTCGTCTCTGTTTTCCTCTCTTTGGTTCCTCTGTCGTCGTCGTCGAGCGGGCGGCTGGGGTGTTTGGGGGCACACGATCTGTGCGGCGCGGCAGAGACGGCCGGTGCGCCGCCGCCGCCCTCGTGCCTTTGTGTCCGTGGGTGCCTGCCGCCGCCCTCGCTCGCGCATCCAGCACGCGGCGGGTCCTCTGGACGTCCAGCCCAGCCCGAGCTGCACATCGCAAACGCCAGCGAGCCGCCGCCGCGCTCTGTGTGGGCTCCCGTGTGGGGCGTCGTCTCCGCGCGGTCGTCGAGATTGTCGGGAGCCCGCCGCCCTGTCTGCGTTCGCCCGACACGCCCGTCGTGCGCTCGCGTTGCGGCGCACCGCCGTGATGTCTTGTCGTGTGCGGCACGTCGGCCGTTCCGTTCTGAGCTCTCTGTGTGTGCCGCTCCGGCACGCCTCTTGTCCTTTCGGTGCGCGCGTGCACAGAGCATCGATCGCCCTGGACCGCGCACTCTGTGTGGGCAGCACGCTGTTGCGCTGCTCGTCGTGTTCGTCGCGCGCGCACGCCAAGCGTCGATTCACCCGGGCTCTCTGCGTGCGCACGCAGCGTATCGGACCGTGGTGCTGTGAACCTTGGCGCACGCTACGTGTCTGCGGCTCCTGCATAGGGCCCTCGGCCTGCTCTCCGCGTTCGCGCACACGGCGGCCGTCCTGTGGCGACAGCCGGGTCACGGCAGCGGCGGCATGCGCGCGTGCGTCCGTGCGCCTTGTGGGCCGCGCTTGCACGTTCTGACCGTCGGCTCGCGACGAGGTCTCCGGCCACGCGGCGGACCGTCCGCGCCACGTCCGTGCGCCTTGCCGTACGGCGGGCACCCGCCGATTTTCCACATAGGGCGTGTGCCGCGAGACGTCGCGTCGCCGTCACCATGCCCGGTCTGTCTCGTCCGCGTGCTCCAGGTTCACGAGTAGTTAGACCGCTGTGTAGAATAAATTAGATAGAGGCGGTGCGAGCGAGGGGGCAAGGACGGTACTTGCCGGTGAAATCCGCGCCGCGCGAGTGCCCGACGGGCGGGAGACTGTCGCACGGAGCAATGGAACGGCGAGGACGGTCTTGAGTGTGTTGTGAACGCGGGCTCGGCTCGATGAGATGTGGCGAGGGCCCGAGCGAATGGCTCTGTGCGAGGCCGGCAAGCTCTGAAGTCGCCGTGCGTTCGGTCCAGAATAATGCCAAATACCCGTAGGAAGCGTACCGTGTCGTCTGCGGACCCTAGGCAGCATTCACGAGACGGCGCCGTCGGTCCCGGCGGTCGGGTAGAACCAAACATCGGCGGTGCTCGGCGGAGACGCGCCCGATCGGCGTGAAACGTTGCGCGCGTGTAGAAGGCCTTGTGTCATGTCCATTTATTGAGAGTAGTGGTGGCTGTGTGCGCTGCGCGCGCGCGGGGCATGGCAATTTCGAGGTATTCGTGCGCGGGAGGCGCAGAGAGCATCACTCTGCAGGCACATCAGCTACACGGGTCGGATGTTCACCGAGCGTTGCACTCACCTCTAGCTACCTTTTCCCATGCTGCTTATTCGTCCCGACCGCGTTCGTCGCGCAGAAAGGCAGAGGACGTCGCCGAGCGCAGCGAGGCTGTCAGGCGACACCGAAGGCGCGTACGGCTTGCAGACGCGACCTGCGCCATGCAAGCGCTGTTCTCTGTGTGTATGCGTCGTTTTGCGACATTGGGCGACGCCTGGCGAGCAGAGGATGCTGAAAGGCTCTGAAAAGGCTCCCTCGCACCCGAGCGTACTTGGGGTCGGCACAGCATGCGCGGCGCACGCCAAACTCGAGATTCGTGGCGCACTTTGTTGTTCAGAGCGACGTGAGGTGTCGAAGCGGACGGGCCGCGGCGTGGTGAGTGCGACGTCGGGGAGGAGGCGGCCGTCGAAGGGAAAGAGGAGTGGGCGCTTGCGAGTGAATGCGAGGACGCCGCGCATGGCGTGCAGCTGGTCTGGATCTCGCGTTGGTCGTGCTGCACGCGCGCCCCGCCAAAGCTGCGGTTGGGAGGGCCTGGCTTGGATCGCGTCGACGCGTTGCTCCCGCCCAAGCGTGGAATGCGCGTTGTGGAGTGGTCTGCGGTCGGCGTGCACACTGTGCCAGTGCGAAGAACCACGCTTCAAGCTTCGGCTCCAAGACGCATCGTGCTCGAGTACATGCGCACTTTGGCAGCAGAGCATACCATATATATGCAGGCAAGATCGTTGCTGGAGCTGCATGTCCGCCCCTGCCGGCCCGATATCCCCTCAGGCGCCCTGTTCCAGTTGTGGGGAAAGTGCCACGCGAGGTATGCTGACGTAAGCATTTCTGGAGCGGCCAAATGAACCATGGTTGCTTTCTTGAGGCGGACGCTCCCAAGTGACCGTGCACCACCCCTGCTCTCCTGCCACCTGCGTCTTGGCCTGCTCGTCTGCGGCTTGTGCTGTCCTTCCTCCAAGAACGACTCTCCTTTCGCCGCCACACTGGTCCTTCACGCAGCCCACCCGCGCTCACCCAGTCGTCCTGGACCCCAGTCCGCGTCGCAACGGCAGCTAGCATGGAATACACATTCGGCGGGAAGTACCTCCTCGGAGAAGAGGTGGCGGTGGGCGGATGCGGCACGGTCTTCCAGGGCGTGCACAAGATTGCGGGCAAGGAGGTGGCGATCAAGGTCGAGCCGGCGGTCGCGCGGTCGTCGCCGCTGCAGCAGGAGACGAAGATATACCGGTCGCTGCAGGGAGGCCCGGGCGTGCCGTGGATGATGTGGGCAGGCAGGTCGGGGAGTACAACGTGATGGTGATCGACCTGCTCGGCCCGTCGCTGGAGGACCTCTTCCAGACGTGCAACCGCTACTTTTCGCTGAAGACGGTGCTCATGCTCGGCGTGCAGCTGGTACGTGCCCTCGGTCTGTGCGACGACCGCTTTGGCTGACTGGCCCCAGCTCGACCGGATCGAATACATCCACTCGCGCGGGCTCGTCCACCGGGACATCAAGCCCGCGAACTTTGTGATGTCGTCGCGCGAGCCGGCGGAGTCGTGCGTGAACGTGATCGACTTCGGGCTGGCGAAGAAGTACCGCGAGCCGCTGACGGGCGCGCACATCCCGTACCGGCAGGACGAGCAGCACGGGGTCGGCACGTCGCTCTTTGCGTCGATCCACACGCACGACGGCATCGAGGCGTCGCGGCGCGACGACCTGGAGGCGCTCGCGTACATGCTCATGTACTTCCTGCGCGGGTCGCTGCCGTGGCGCAAGATCCGGGGCGCGACGACGCGCGCGACGTGGGACGCCATCCGCGCGAAGAAGATGGAGACGATGGAGATCCTGACCGTGAAGCTGCCCGACGAGCTCCAGACGTTCTACCGCTACGTGCGCGGGCTCGAGTTCTACGATCTCCCAGACTATGAGGGCCTCCGCCGGCTCCTGCGTGGGCTCGCGCTGCGCGAGAAGATCGCGTTCGACGGCAAGTTCGACTGGATCCGCGACCGGCACTGGAACGAGGCGCAGAAGCCGGACGGCGGGGGCAGCAGCCACAGGCGCGTGCGCTCGTGCCGGGCGTGTGAGGCCTGCTCGCGGAGCAGGAACGAAGACACACGGCGGTAGCGCGTGCCGAGGGGGCGTGGGGAGTGGCGCAGCGGCCGTCACTGACGGTGAGCTGACACGTCACCCTGTGGCACATTACACTCGTCGCTAATTTACACACGTCAAACAGCCGCGCTGCACGGTCGTCCTGCGCGACGACCATGACTTATGAACATCGCGACGAGGCGGGGAAGCACGGGGGCTCCTCGAAACCAAGCGAAATGACGGGAAACGACAGCCACTCGCGTCGCTTGCATAGTAGGCACGCTGCAACGAAATGAATGAACGATCATGCCATGCCGTCCGGTGCATCTGTGGTGAGGGGGTGGCTGTGTCCTCCACTCCATCTTCTTGTCCAGGGCATGGCGGGCCTCTGCCTGCTTCTTGCTCGCGACACAACGCTCGCGCCAAAAGGTGTATGTACGACCGGCTCTCAAGTCGGACGGGGCCCAGCATACTTGATTTATCGTATTCGAAGACTGCACGGCCCTCGTTGCCCCCCCTGTAATTATAGACCGGTATGCTCTTGCTTCTTGACGGTCACCAGCCTTTGCTCAACTCTGTTCACCCCTAAAGCCTGCTATTTACGGAGATGAAACATCTTGCACAGTAGCGCGCTCGAGGTGTCCAGACTTAGTTATATCTTGCTGGACCCCTCGCAGCCGCCGTCTCCGCTATTATTTGATATCATGACCATGTTCTGTGCGCTGTGGTTGCTGTGTATGTAAAAAGTAACAGTATGACTGTGCTGCTCGAGTATATTTACGACCGGCTTTGGAATTGGTAATGTGCACTCAATTTGCGGGATTCCCTGTCTCGAGTGTGTCCTGTGAGACTGCGAAACGTTCAAGAGAAGATATGCCTGTGTGAAGTGAGCTGGTTCCTCTCTTCTACTCACATAGCACCAGGCTTAACTTTCCGTTCCGTACATCTAACCGAGCTTGCATGCGAATGTGAATGCAAACTTTTGATGATAACACGCTCGAACTGCTCTCCTGCTAGTAGTGTTACGATTGCATTCTACATTGCATGATATTGCTAACATCGAGGTACATTGGTCTACGTAGTCTTGATCTTCATGTGCACGCTCTTCGCGCGTGTCAACTGGTCATATCCTGCAATGCAGTGTTTTAGCACACATCCGCAACCACACCACCAGCCCGGGACTCACCAAACTTGCTCAGACTGATCCCGCGTCCGCTGTCTTTCACGCCCGTCCACGAGAGCGCAGGATCGAGGAAGTCGCACCTGCTCTCCCCGTCAGCTATCCCAATTCCCCACATCGTGCAATGAAAGGGACCACGCACCGGTTCAAGAACACCGTCCCAGCTTCGATCTCGTCGGCGAACCGGAGGAACGCAGCCTCGGACTCCGGGTTCGCGACGTTCGTCCACACGGACGCGGTCAGCCCGTACGGCGAGTCGTTCATGAGCTGCAGCGCCTCCTCGTCTGACGACACCTTCTGAATGCCGACGATGGGGCCGAAGGATTCTTCCTGGGTGTTATCAAGTGATTGAGAAGATGCCGCGAGGAGTGAGTTAGGTGCCTTACCATCATGACCTCCATTGCTGTAGGGGCGAAAGTTAGACAAGGTGTGGCGTTCACGAACACTAAAAGACTGACTGTGGTTCACGTCGACTAGGACTTGCGGTGCGACATATGCCGTATCGCTACCCATACAAAATCAGTCTCTTTCGGGCCTTCTAGCAGTAATGACATACGGTTGGGCGGCAGGGAAGAGATCTTCCGGGACGAGACCCTTCGCACCTGCCTTAACTATAGAAGGGGGCGGCTATTAAGCACATACAGATACGAGAGAGATCTAGGCTTACTAGCATCTGCGACCTGTTTCCGTATGCGTTCTGCGCTCGCCACACTGACGACTGGACCGAGGTTGGTATCTGTGAGTGTCGGGTCACCGAGCTTGTATTGCTGTGTGTATCGCACTGGTAAGTACACGTTTGTCAGATCCCAGGACAGAGGAAGTAACGTACTTTGGTAACTTCGGCAAACTTAGCAATGAATGGCTCATATACCGCTTCGTGCACGTAGATCCGTTCCACAGCACAGCAACTTTGGCCCGAGTTGAACATCGCACCTAATTGATGCAATTTAAATGAGCATGAGACGTGGAATAACAGACATGATAGGAAAACGTACCGTCTACGAGTTCAGTAGCCACGTAGTTAATGTCCACGTCCGGCCGAACGTAGGCCGGGTCCTTGCCTCCGAGCTTTATGCATCTCAGTAAGCACGCACCTCCTGTGCACATAAACAGAGGGCATACCTCCAATGCGACACCCTTGAAGCCCCTGGCCTCTACCGCAGCCTTCTCCACAGCCTGCCCACCCACAACACTACCCGTGAAGCTTACGAAATCCACACGCTCGTGCTGGATGGCGTGTTCTACTAACTTCGGGCTGAGGTGCAGTACCTGGATGGCGTCCTGTGGGACACCTGCCCGATGAAGTGCGGCCGCAAAGCGCTCCGCGGCGAGTGGTGTTTGTGGAGAAGGCTTAAGGAGAACAGTGTTGCCAGCGATGAGTGCGGGAAGCACAGAGTTGATGGAGACGAGGTACGGGAAACTGTAATAATGGAAGGATGTGGTCAAATGTACAGCAAGGGTGATCATGTAGCAGGAAACGTACTTCCACGGCGCAATGACGAGAACCACTCCTAGTGGAACACGTTTGATGTACCGCTTGAAGCCTGGCTTGTCTGTATCCGCGAGTGAAACATCCGCGAGTGAGCTCTCTGCGATCGAGAGCATATATTCTGCACGATCGACGAAGCCGCGAACCTCTCCTGGAACTTGCGATATAGGCCTGAAGCATAGGTGTGTAAGTCACTGATGCACCGGAAGGTCTGACATGTCCATACCGTCCCATTTGCAGGGTTAACTCCGAGGGTATCTCATCGCTAAACTTCTTGAACTCGTCCTGAGTGTGTTAGCAAATGTACACTGGATAGTAGAGCAGCTGTTGGCTCACAATAAACTTCTTTCCGATAGTAATCCTCTCTTTCAGAGGAACCTTTGCCCACTCTTTCTGAGCAGCGGCGGATTTCTGGATCGCGGCATCCAGTTCAGCGGTGCTTGGGTATGTCCTGCTCACAAGAGGCTGCTGACTGTGCGGGATGATTGTTGTTTGTGTTTCGGGCATCGTTGTTGATTCGAGATGGTTGAAGAGGTAAGAGATGGATGTCTGATAACTGAGGAGGTTGCGATAGTTAAGCAAAGGCCAACTTGCAATTCCCGGCAGTTAATGAGTCCTACACCGCAAACGCCCAGCGTACCTCAGATAGCCTCAGATCGACACGTCGGAGATCTCCGAGGCCCATCTTGCAAACTTTCAAGCGCCGAAGCGCAACCGACTGCACACTGACGGTCCCGCCTGAGGCTCACTGCTCAACACTTTCCTTCAATTCGGCTTAGCACAAATGAGTCGCGGCGGTCGAGGGTTTTCTGGTGGCCGTGGCGGTGGTATGTACTTCTGCCTCCGAGATGATATGGAATTGACGACAGGTACAGGTCGAGGTGGATTTGGTGGAGGTGGATTTGGCGGTGGCGGAGGACGGGGAGGATTCAACAGAGACTTTGGCCCTCCAGAAACAGTTGTTGGTATGATATACCACAACCTTTCTATTTATCTTACTGATAAATATGCCGTTTCAGAGATGGGTACATTTGTGCACGCCGTCGAAGACGAAATGCTCTGCCAGTCTGTTATGCCTGACAAGGTGCCCCACTTCAACGCCCCTATATACCTCCAAAACAAGTCCGCCATCGGCAAAATTGACGAGATTCTCGGCCCAATCAATGAAGTGTATTTTTCGGTAAAGATGGGCGAGGGCATGGTCGCAAACTCGTTCAAGAAGGGCGACAAGGTGTACATTAGCGGGGAGAAGCTGCTGCCGATCGAGAGGTTTTTACCAAAGCCAAAAGTCGCAGGAGGTGTGTTTTATATTTAGTTTGACACAGTGCAGACAATAGCCTAACTGTCGACTTATTTCAACAGGTATCACGAGTAAGTGTATCCGCTCAGAGATCTCTCCATTGAACTTATACTGCTCTTCATTATAGAAAAGCCAAGAGGCAGAGGCGGAGCAGCAGGTGGTCGCGGTCGTGGCGGTCCCCCAGGACGAGGCGGACGGGGTGGAGGTTTCGGTCGCGGTGCCCCGAGGGGCGGAGGTTTTGGTGGTGGTGGTTTTGGTGGAGGGCGAGGAGGTGGTTTCCGCGGTGGATCAAGAGGGGCTCCCCGTGGTCGGGGTGGCTTTGGTGGCGGCAGGGGTGGCGGCCGTGGTGGTTTCCGCGGATCATAGCTTGTATGTCGCAGTATTATCTTCCGTTTGCTCTCATTTTCTTGCCTGCACACCGAAACTACGAAACCGGTAAGAGGAAGACACGGGATGTCTGTATGACACGCTATAATATATGCGGTAGGGTTGTAAGGCTACAAGTAGTGATACAGGTCATTCATTCGGTCGTTGCTCCAGCATATTACGGTTTCAAAGCTTTCACTTCGGCTGTAACTGTCTTGAGTCTTTGAGACCGTTCTTGTTGTAGTAGTACGCTCTGCAAAGCAACTTTAGCACCGCATTATGAAGCACACGCTCGTAATACATACCTGCTGCAGCTCATCTGCGATAGAGAAAGTCTTCCGCGCAACGTCCTCTACAGATTGGTAGACCTCGTCTGGCACTACTGTCAAAGTCAATCTTCCGTTGAGCAACATCGAGCAAAACACGATACGTACAATCGGGGGCCGTTCGACTCTCCGCGACATCCAGGCTCGCGTATTCTTCCGCTTCCATTTCATCCACGGCTTGTTGCGTCTCAAGAAGCTCTTTCATGAGCCTATGCACCTCTCTTGGCTTCTCCCTCCGCTTCCGTGCAATCTCGCCATCCCATTGTAAACTTTGGTCGGACAGGGACCAAATATGCCTGTCAAGACCTTCGTCAAAAGGCTCTATTCCGCCTGAATGTGGCACGGTCAGGAGCAAGGATAGGCAGGACAGAGAAACGAGGGCACCTTGCTCCTCTGCATTGTACTCCTCGAAGTTGCGCCCGTTGATGCGTAGGTTGGGCTTACACATCTCAAACGTTCGCTGTATGAGCTAGTTCACCGGGCCCATTTATCATCTCTGCCGCTAACACAAAAAGTAGGGAGCACCTTCTCGAGGTGGCCTCTGAGCCGCTCCTGGTCCTCGCGCGAGCGGGATGCTATTCGTGCTTCAAGCTGTTCAAAGGCGGTTTGCGTGTAGCTGTTCTTAATTCTGTCCCAGTCATGGAGGCTATCAACGGAGATGCGGGGGACGTCTTCCCGTTGTTGGTCCATGGTAAAGTCGCGTTCGCGTCTGAACGCGTGAGACAAGGTCACAAGCTTTCAATCTGGCGCTGGAACTGCTCGAACCCAAGTAAACAACTAAGTAAATGCGCCAGTATTTTGTCTGGACTGGCAGCTCACAGCCACACCTCCAGGAGCATAAAGTACATATACAATGCATTTCTCAAATCGAGCATACAATGAGGGTCACAAGATACACTGTAACATACATGCCATCGTCAGGGCACATTAACTATCCTTGAAAGAGCACCGATTTGAGACACGACAATCACATTCAAAGGACGAGAAAGGTCCGACAATCCGTATAACTCCAAAAATGTTCACCTAATGCACAGTGCGTGTTATGTCAACCTGACACGAGGTTTATTTCAGTGGTCGCGAGACTTCCTGCAAGGGATAGTGAGTGTCAGAGGTGTCATACGCAGCGTCAAGCAGAAGCAGAAGGTTCACCTGTACTCGCCCTCAGCGGCGACGCTGAGTTCCTCGATCTCGCCTTGCACGGTGGAAAGCGCCTCGGCGGCTGAGGCGTAGAAGATAAGCTGAGCCTTGGTCAGCTCGTTCAAGTTCTTCAATGGCTCGGGCTAGTGGAAAACCGTGAGCGACCAAGCGAGCAGAAGTGTAAAGCAACATACGTTGTCGAGGACTGCCTTCATCAGTGTAATGGCGACTTCCGTCTTCTGCACAAGATCGTCCTCTGCGTTCTCAACGTCGATGCGAGCAGCCTCCTGCTTTGAAGGCGCAGTCGTCTTTAGCGTTTGCTTCGCTGCGTCGAGCTCCAACCTGCTCGCGCGCACCGCCTGGCGCGCCTTCATGGCAACGGCAATCGAGTTGGAGAGCGTAATCTGCCACGGCTGGAGGAACTGCTGCTTAATCGTCTCATCCTGCTGGACGCGCGCATCGGCGATCTTCTCCCATGCGCCAGCGTAGCTGCCCAGTGCCTTGCCGAACTTATCTTCTCCCGCGCCAGGGGGAGCTCTGCAGCGCCGTCGCAGCGTTCGTCGCGGCACGGCCGATGGCGTGCGGGAGCGTCTTGTGTTGCTGCGCGGGCGGGGTCACAGGGGCAGGCGCGGGCAGGTTGGTGCCCTTGAGGTTGGCAGCGGCGAAGTTGGTGATGCCAGTGCCGATAGTCGTACCGAGCTCGGTGATAGATTCTTGGATGGCGGACGGGTAGTCGTAAGTCTCATTCTGGTAAACCTTGGTAACCCTGAATGGCAGACGGTGTGAGTATAGGTACTGCATTCAAGTGAATAACTCGCGCACTTGAGTACTTGCACGTGGGCATGGTTAAGAGCATCTACACGAGCCTCGAGGTCTCTGTATTCTTTCAAGTAGATGGTCTTTAGTACTTGGTATATTACCTTCTCAAAGCTGGGACTCTTACCTTGAGGAAGCTCAGTGATGTCCTCAGCAGCAACCTGACCGAGCCGCTCCTTTGTAGATTGCACGGTTGAGTTGAAGCCCTTCGCGAACTTATTCGCAGACTGTCCCAAATTGAGGTTGGCGATCCCCGACTGCCATTGCTTCCAGCTCGCTGCCATGGTTAAATGCGTGTACCTGTCGAGTGTCTGTCGTGTAAGAGTTCGAAATCAAGTACGGCGCTGCGGGTGGATAGTGATGAAGACTGCAGCAGACGACGACGGGCAGTGTAGGCCAGGCGGGAGTGGGCGCTCAATAGACACGAGTTCCCGGGGTCCATCTCAGGCCTGACGCGTGCACATGTGAGACGCGTATGCGTACAAGTCTACCTTCACCTCCTACATTTCGGTCAAGCATATCCCTCCAATATTGACCACAATCCGCCATGGCAACTTCATCGCCGTACGAGGGTGCTGGCTTTGACTTCTCCAACACCTTGAGGTATGTACACCACTTTCGGCTTCTGTGATCCCTGCTGAACACGACGGCCAGAAACAACTACCTCTCTCAACGAGGTGTCGTTCTACCAAAAGCGACTAGCACCGGCACCACCATTGTTGGCTGTCTATTCAAGGATGGTATCGTTCTGGGTGCCGATACGCGAGCTACTGAGGGTCCCATTGTCGCTGACAAGAACTGCGAGAAGGTGTGGTAGCTAACTATGTCACGAACGTTCTAAAGCTCATTTTAGACTTCGTAGATTCACTTCATTGCAGACCATATTAGGTGCTGTGGTGCCGGTACAGCAGCGGATACCGAGTTCACCACCGCCCTCATTGCATCTAACATTGAGATGCACGCTCTGTCGACCGGAAGAAAGCCGCGAGTGGTAACAGCCATGACCATGCTGAAGCAGATGCTTTTCCGGTATCGTCGTATACGCCTCCATGATTGATCAAATCTCACTCCTTGCATTTACAGATACCAAGGTCAAATCGGCGCCGCTTTGGTTCTCGGTGGTGTCGACGTGACGGGCCCACAACTATTCACAATCCACCCACACGGCTCAACGGACAAGCTCCCGTACGTCACAATGGGCTCTGGTTCGCTTGCGGCTATGGCCGTCTTTGAGGCTGGATGGAAGCCCGACATGGAGGTACGCGTCACCCTTCCGTGGCATTCACATTCACGCTCACGTGCAACAGCGCTCCGAGGCCCTGGACCTTGTTGTCGCCGCCATCTCAGCAGGTATCTTCAACGACCTCGGCTCGGGCTCAAATGTCGATGCGTGCGTGATCACCGCGGACAAGACTGAGATGCTGCGTAACTTCGTGAAGCCCAACGAGCGTGTGCAAAAGGAGCGGAGCTACACCTTCCGGAGGGGCACGACGGCATACAAGTCGGAGAGTATCAAGAGCTTAATCGTTGAGGAGACCGTCACCACGCATTCATCAGGCGAGGCGATGGACACCACCTAGATCGATCACAAGATTGTGGGACTTGTACATTAATACTGTCTGTATGCATTGGTGGAAGCTGTGAAACGCAAGTAAATGCAGATTCGTCGTAAGCCCTTGCTGAGGGTCTTGATATTTCTGGGACGGTCAAGGCAATCGGACGCTATGAGTGTATGCGAATTCACAGTACCAGACCGGAACTTGAGCGAATCATAGAATAAACAGCAGCTCGGTACAAGCGAAAGCGACGAAAGCATTACTGTCAAGATATCGAGTGAGTACAATGAACGGTCTCATAAAACATATAGTAAAAACCTCACCATCTGAGCACCCTAAGAATTGCAGACATGTAGAATCTATTAAACCTTGTACCTCCGGCCAGTTTTCGTAAAGAACGTCTGCAATATGTAGACTTGGAGCCTGAAACACGGTTAGTAGAGCTCGGCGCTTCAGCGTAATTATGAGGACGTACATAGCCATTCCGATAACTCCTCCGGAACAGAGAATCGCATACCAAAAGATTTGGCTTAATGAGAGCTTGGCTTCAGCCAAGCCAGAATGGTCATATATAACGGACGCACTTTAGTGTCGATTTCACCGTGTCGAAACCTCTGTTCTCACGAGTATGGAAGCTACGGTTTTGCGTCAGTATTTGTCACTGGGTACGTTGAGGAAGCCTCACTATTTTTGTGTTCTCTTGATGTTCAATAGCATTCCGTTTACCCTAAATATACTCTCCTCTAACTGGCTGGTTTGTTCGCTGATTTGCGTTGTCCGTGCAGGTGGGTCACGTCGCGGCTCGCTCTCGACCATAATGTCAAAGTCGACGAGCTTCTCGGTGAGGGTAGACATGTCGTTCTCGAAGCAGAAGGAGTATTCGCCAATTGTGTTTGCGGTGAGAACGTAGTCCCCCTGCCGCTCGCGTTGTCCATCCAACAGAACTTTGTCACTCGGGTCACGGACTTCGTAGTCGATGTCGAAGGAACCGCCGGATTGCACCTATACCGTTCGAGTGAGAAGGGACTGTATGCTTGCATATTAAATACTCACTGCAAAATAGAACTGTATGTAACCGTAAGCTAGGAGCTACATAGTACCTGGAAAGTAGCACTTACGCCGAGCTTCTCTCCGGCCTTGTCTACATCAGCGTAGAAACATAATCGTTCGTTGGCGGCAATGGCGGTCGTAAGAGCTGTAGCTTGCACTGAGGCAATGAGATGTCGGAACAGAAAGATGGAGGCGAGGTAAGGTAGGAGCTGCATTTGTGCGCCGTTGCACCCCTCGGTCGTGTCCAAGTCCAAGTGGCAGGAGTACTGCGTCAAGCGCCCGGGCACCCGAAAGCGGTGACCGTAGACGTTGCCACGTGTGCAGCAAACAACGCGCAAACAACGCGCTTCTTTCTTCCTTCCTCCGCTGCTTGCTGCCAATCAGTACAAAGTTACTCCCGAGTCAGATGTCAGACGGTGCATATATAAAGCTCGAGAGAGGCGGCCGCCGTCGTGGCCAGCAATGTTTTCCTTTCCCACCACGCCGCCCCGCCGCGACCTTGCGCTCTCGCTGTCGTCCCCGTTCTTCCCATATCCCTCGTTGGCCCCGTATGAGTCCCCAACGCCAGCGCGTTATAACCCATTAGACCCTCCAGACCTGTGTTCACGGGCATCTTTTCGGACGCGTTCTGCTGCAGACACCCTTCTTCATCTCGCCTCATCCTCGCCAGTAACGTCTCCGTCCAAAGCGTTCGCGACGAGATCCCTATCGCTATGCCCATCCGGAGCATCGTCTTCCTCGCATCAGCAACCGCGGAGCCAGGGACACTCGCAGTCGACACTTTCGACGTACCCGCCGTCTCCTCTACCAATAACGCCGTCTCGCTCCCTTCTGCCGCGGCCGAGCCTTGGGAAAATGGACCTCTTGGACTTCTCTTCAAATTTCTTTTCATCTCCGTCGAAGATACTTGAAACGCCTTACCATCTAGATCCTTATTCGCCGTATGCCGACCACACACCTATGTCTCCCATTCTTCACGAAAACGAGCGACAGCATCCTGTTCCGAAACTCATCACCCCTCTTCGGTCGCAAGAGGTGACAATCTCGTCCTCTTCCCCTGACTTTTCTGGGTCGTACCCTCGCGCATCTTCGGTCACATCTTTACCCTCTTCTCCTGTCAACTCTCAGGCTTCCATCTTAGACCCAAAATCATCTCGTCTTCTGTTAGCTCGCCCTCCAGCACGGCCAGACAGCAGCACTACAGGTCGTGTACTCTTTCGGGGCAGCCGACTCAAGCGCAAGCTGGGCACAAAAGGCAGCGCATTGTCGGACTCAGCACCGGCTAACAACTCGTTTCGATCTGGCTCTCCTTCAATATCGAAGTCTCTACTGAGGCAGCATGTTGCGGATAGCCCTTGTGCCTCGAGAACTTCTCGTCGAATATCGCCTGCCTCTACTCACCACCGAGATCTCGGTCATACTGATAAAAACGCTAACGAAACTCGCGCTCACATTATTGATCTCACCGTGCGTCCATTGTGTCTTATACTCTGCTTATGGCTGAAGTGTACTTATATAGGTTACTACTGATCGCCTTCACAACGACCTTCGGCCGTCGTTATCCCCCACGCCTTTAACCGGAGACGTTACTCCCGCGCCGCGCTCGGCATCGTCTCTCTCACCACTCTCATCGCTGTCTTCAGCTGCCGTGTCTCCTTCGTCAGCCGGCAGGCCATCGCCGAGTACGCGTGTGTCGAAGCTGTCTCCTGTACAAGTATCGAGCAGGATCCCACTGTCGCTGGACCCAGAAGACTGGCAGCCCAGCCCGCCGAAGACCCGCGCACGGAGACTCGCTTTGAACCATGGTACTAGTGTCAAGCCTGCTCGTCAAGCGCAGAGCAATCCTCGTGCCTCCACCTCTGCAGCCGGAACGGTGTTGGCTTCACGCACGCGGGACCAACGCCGCTTAAACCGTTCACATGTGACCGTTGTTGCAACCAGTACGACCGGACCAGCAGCATCTTCTCAGAGGAAGCGAAAGCGCAATGTCGAATCTCCTGACAAGAGCGAACCACTAAGGCGGATCAAGCGCCGCCGAGCCCCTCCTGACCCGTTGAGCTCATCTGAGGAAGATGCGCGACCTATGATCCCACGGCACACACCCGAAGGAGCGCATATACCCACCGCTACTAACGAATCTGACGCATATATCGACTCTACACATCCTCTGAGGACTTTCCCAGGACATGTTCCGATTCGCCATGACTTCTCACTGTTTTATCGACAGTTCCATGCTCCGGCCTTTGGTGTTGATGTGGGAGGGTGGGACATGGAGCTGACGTGTACGTCGCAATGTCCTCAGCATCACGGCATGGGGACCTGATATCGTTTGTGCTTTATAGGTCGTCTTCCGTCATAGAGACGGGTGCGTCACGAAACGCTCCGCGCTCCCCTCTGGACCTTTATACACCGCGGTTTGTTAAAGGCAGAGGTCCGACAAAGGTACATTGAACGCAGCGTATTGGATCGTTTCACGTTCTGACCACACTTCACCCGTGCGGAATAGGTTGGTCTATGTCCGATCTGTGTCCAACCTCCTTCGCGGGGTGGTGATGGCAAGAAGATCTGGCTTTCAACCAAGTTCAGCGCATACAAGTGGTGCGTACGCTGTTCTACTCAGTAGCACACTGTATACTGACAATCACCCTCCTGTACCTCCAGAGTTCTTCCGACGTGCAGTGCTCCTCCTTGTCACTGACGATCCTCATCGATCTGCAGTTACCACATGCAATATGCGCATGGTCTGTTACTATTCTTGGTGTCGCTGTCATACCCTTCTCACGTTTACGGCCTATGGCCCGTCTGTTTTATCAATTCAGGTATATCTCCCTTAGGTGCACCGTTCTCTCCGCCCATCGCCTTCCACAGCGTCTCTCGCCCGAACGCTGGAAAGAATGAAAAGACTGTAATCGAAGAAGGGAGATGCCACAGGTGCAAGAAGTGGACTCCCGTCGAGGGAATCAAGGATGTCGATGTGAAGGTGCGTTTATCATCTAAGTGATCTATCGGTCCAGTCTATAGACTCGTCGCATTGTCGTGTACTGACATCTTCACTCTCTCGCCCGTTTCATGGTGTTTGGATATAATAGGTCAAGGAGATCTTTTGGTGGAAGCACGCCGCAACCTGCCACCAAGGCTCAACTATCCAGGGCGAGAAGGATGTCTTTGTCGATGACTCGGTTTATCGCGCCGTCAACCGCTAATTATTCTCAGCAACACTACGCTTACCTCAACCGCAAATCGACGATCTCTCACTCGCCTTCGCTGCTTCTCAACCTGCTCTCGTTCCCGCTCGTTTCTAGTTGCGGCCTTTGGCGCATTCAACGGCATGGACGGGACTGCACCTCTGCTATTTTTCTGCTCTCGCTCGCTTTGTAGCCGCTGCTCGTCGTCGTCTCGCTTGATCTCTGACCCTTGCTGTTTCATCGTCTCTTCGCTTTGTGTACTCACTGCCTGGTCATTCTTTCGCATACCACCCTAGCTATCGAACGCCTGCATTTCCGATATGGATTTTACATCAAGTGCTCGCACTAGGATTGTATCAGACCAAATAAATGTATGAATTGCAACATGTGAACTGTGTGATGTGTGTACTGCCTAGCTATGAGAATATGAATAAGATACAGAGAATGTGCAGGCCATATATGTGCTCAGGGTAAATTGTGTGGAGTGATGATGTACAAACTAAACTACATATGATGAAGTGTGTCCGACCGAGCATACATGCAAGATGAGCCAATGAAAAAGGAAAATGATGCAACGATAACGAGAAGGCGACTGAGATGAAGTCGAGCGATGCAACAAGTTTAAGCGACGGCCTCGGAGGGAGAGACGACGGCGACAACCACTGAAATATCTAAATAAACCCGTTAGCACACATGACCAGAATGATATAAACCGGGACGTACCGTCTGGTTTGCCACCGTCAAACCACTTTCCTTGTTCACGAGCTCGACGCCCAAAGGGGATATCATCGTCAAGGTTAGGCAAATGCCGAACACCACGAGAGTCGCGGGAGCCTTTGCGCTCAGACACGCATCGCGCACGCGAGCACAGCGCCTCGCTGAGCATGCCTGCAAGCGTGCTGCGACGGAGCAGGCCACTTGTTGACGGTTTTGAGGCCTCCGCCGCATTTGGATCGGACATGAAGGACCGGCGGAACCGGATCACCTCGTCCAGGATGTCCTCGTCCCAGAGGTTGTCGGTTAGCCCATCAGAGCCAAGCACGAGGATATCGTCTGCTTGGACGGGTAGCGTGAAGACTTGTGCGTCTCGAGGGCGCGTCGAGGACGATGGGCCGAGCTGTACTGGGGTGTTGAACTAGCATTATCCAGGCATGCAGCTGTTAGCAAGAGGTCGTACGCATGGAATAGCCGGAGATAGCTCACATCCCACCACATCTCCTCCGTCCTCCATATAATCTCGTCCTCTCGGACGAGCATGGCCATACAATCGCCGAGATGGGCGATGCGGAGAACAGCACCCCGATCAGCCGCCGGCGCGTTTACGGTCTCATCGCGGCGTAGCTTGCGGGGAAACAGAGGCATCGGCATATGCGGCTTTGGGTTCTCTACGGCGGGGTGTTCCAGGATCGCGAGAAGAGCGGTTGAAGATCCCTCTAATAGGGGAACTGGCGCTGGCTCGGAGGGCGGCAGGTCGCACGGAGGGGTTGCGGATTGGAGCGTGTGTTCAGGGCTGTCCTTCGGATGTGGTGCAGCTAATGAGGTTGAAGCTGACCCTGGCGCTCCATGAGCAGAACGGGCATCGTTCGCTGCACGGTGCTGGGACGAAGGTGGGCCTTCAGCGCTAGCGGACGGCTGAGGAACCACATGGGCACGAAGCGTCTTGTCAAAGGCCCTCTCTAAGACCATGAGGATGTCAAGCCCATCCGCTAGTTCTTCTAATGAATCGTCGAGTTGCTGCGCGAGAGGGCCGCACTCTTGTTCAACGGTACTAATAAAATCACTGAGTGCACAGCAGGGTAACCAAATGAGAGCACGTACTCGGCGTCATAGACATCCTGCGAGCTTGAGCCTGATACTACTTCTTCGCAGCAGTAATGCATGAGCCGATGGGCGAACAAGGCGCTCGGAGTTGGTCCCTGCCCTCTCGCTAAGGAGCGGTGAGAAGGAGGTATAGGTAATATTTCAGAGAACGTGCGCACCAGAACCACGACCCTTCGACCACCCGCCGACGCCATCTGCAATACCCATCGCATTCTCGCGTATGAAATAGGCGTCCTCGCCAACCTGCACCGCTTGGCTGCCCTGATGCAAGGTGGTCTTGGAGGTGAAAGGTTTGCTCATCTGGGCACCCCTACCTGCGGAGCGCGAGTCTCTTGAGCTTTTGGTATTCCATACGCACCCACATCGAGATGGTAGCGTGTTCTCTGCCTCTTCGATGACTGACTAGTGTCGGAATTGCATTCTACGACTGCATTGAGAGGAGCAGCCCCGAATGTGGTATACGGGTAGAATAGACTGTATTGCGAGCCGGGGGAGTTGGACAGAGACGAGCCGGACGAGCCCGATGAGAAGGCAAGCGAATACGGCGGTGGGCCGGAATGCTGGGATTGAGACTGAGGGGTGTTGGACTGGCCGGAATTGGAGTGGCCTTCTAGTTCGAGTTTGACTTCGGCCGCTAATCGGGTTGAGACAACATAGCTGCTGGAGCCCGGTCTTGAGCTAGGAGGTGGCGGAGGGGGTGTGTCGAAGAATGCAAAGGGTAGTGAGGTTTGCGATGCTGTATATAGAGAACGCGATGAAGATGCTGAGTTTGACCTTACTCGAGCTACAGGCGCTGAAGCTTGGGGTGATGTCGACGCTGTTGCCAGAGGACGTGGTATAGCAGAATAGATGCGTTTGTGCACTTTCATGGCGTGTGGATGGCGTCGACAGGTGCAAGTAGCAAGGAGTAGGAACGCAAGACGATTGCAAGACGACGGCACTGCAGAGGGACAAAATGCGGGTGCGGGGAAGACGCGGAACGGACAATGCCGAGTGTGACGTCGAATTCGGGCGTGCACTGCAAGCTCGGTAGCGCTCGCCTCACGTGCGCAAGAGTTGAGAATATCCCACACAGGAGGAAGGCTAGACTCCTCACCGTCCCTTAATGTGGTCGTATACACTGCACTGCGTGTTGAGGTCTAATTTCAATGGGGTGACAGTTGGCTGGACCGCTGGATGCCAGCCACCCCGCCAGCTATTTGCTCGCAAAGATGTGCGCTGACTGGCATCTGGCTGATTTGCTGGATTTTGCCAGGATTTCAGCCATCTTGCAGTTGACCGCATTTGGCCTGTCTGCACAACCAGCTGAAATCTTAGCTACCTGGTAGCTGCAATTCCCTCATATATAGCTCATAGGGTACCCATAATTATACCAAATTAAATCGCTTTTATTTATTGATACCTATAGCTACATAGTCACTACCTAAGTATACAGAAACTCTACACAACAAAAACCATTTATATATAAATAACACAGTAAACCTTCCAACACATGCATTACAGTAGCATTTCTATCACAAAAGATGTCAGTGGAGCATCAACCAACAATAAAACATTAGAGAACTGACCCTAGAGCTAATAGTTTATTGGAGCCTCTGGACAAGAGCTTCACAACACCAAAATACTCCTAAATGCACACCCAGTGAGGTAAGAGCATTATACATTGACTAAGACTTCACATACCATTGAATGCTTGACAGATCTGTGTAGTGGTATTGTATTATTTTGGTCTGTGGAACACATCAGTACTGCAGCAGGTGTATGGTGTCGCGGAGACAAGCTCGACACGTAACCAGAATGAGCGGATCAGAGTAGATGGTGGTGTTTCAAGGTCCAGTCCTAAGGACAGCAAAAAACTGAGGACTGGACTAGACCGGACTGTTTTAGGACTGGTTTTGGTCCAGTCCTATAGTGGTCCAGTCTTGGTCCTAGTCCTAGTCTTTGCCTGTAGCCAAAAGTTGGGACCACTAAAGACTGGTCAGGACCAGTTTAGGACTGGTTTTAATGCATACCTTATATAAATGGTTTTGAGGGCTTGTTTAGCAAAAATATAAGATGCAAACCCACTTTGGCAAGAAGAAAATCTTTGAACTGTAGTTTTTGAAGCAATGGTAATAATTTATTACTTGCCTTTGAAGTGAATTTAGTTATAATTCACTTCTAATTGCTAAAGCTATGGAAAAAGTATACTTAAGACTTGTAGTGTGCAGTTATACATTATATTTCAAAGCTAAGAACTAGTGTAAAAAGCGAAATCTAGTTTAATAATAATATAACACACATAGTCAGCAAGTTATATTTGAATTACAAGGTAAAGACTTGTTTAGAACCAGTCCAAGACTAGTCCAGACTGGTCAAAGACTGCCTTTGGCCCTGGACCAGTCTGGACCAGTCTTGGACTGCAAAAAGACTGCAGTCCTACTAAGACTGGTCTCGGTCCAGTCTTATATCTATAGTCCTGGTCTTTAAGCAGTCTTGGTCCTGGTCCTAGTAAAAAATTACAAAAGACCGGACTGGACTGGACTTTAAAACACTAGTAGATGGGGAATAGATGATAGAACACATACAACAAGGGCGATGAGGGCCAACTCCTAGTAGACCTCACAGAACAGGCAGGCAGGTGCCAAAATTTGTCCCCAATAACCAAGTTAGCATTGCTATAACGTGCAGTATATAGGAAACATACTTTGTCTCCGATGACCAAGAGGTTGAGATGAGGAGCAAGGCAAGAGAGTCTCAGTGCTAAGAGTCCGAGAACGTGGGAAGAATCGAGCCGCATTTGGGCGCTAAGCGCCGGGATCATCGGAATGAAGTCTAAGGCTCTGGGGCTGCTATCAAGCCGTGTATTTGTGCTAAATAAATGCAGGGAAAATGAAAAAAAATGCTACATATGCATGTCTATCTGTGACATATGGCATATACCTAGAAGGATTGGATACACATACTAAAGGTCCTGCAATCCAAGCTGCTCTTAAGCCATGATCCTTCACTCTCAGTATTAGCCGTCACCATGGGAACTGGAGCATTGGAGAAGGCACCACTGTGCTAAGACTTAGCA
The DNA here is from genome assembly GCA_024811115.1 of Terana coerulea. Taxonomy (NCBI): domain Eukaryota; kingdom Fungi; phylum Basidiomycota; class Agaricomycetes; order Polyporales; family Phanerochaetaceae; genus Terana; species Terana coerulea. Next base: position 84,198 of record JAKOGH010000941.1, read on the forward strand.
TAGAGGTGCAGAACTGCACATATAGTCAGTGTTCTGTAACTAAGAAGATACCAAATATCACCAAGTAAAACTGGTTTGCTACTCTCATGCTGATAAACACTAAACACATTTACAGCACTAGCAAGCTGGAATCATGATGGATAAACATAGCATACTCAGCTTATGCTTGCTAATATGGCGAGGAGGTTAGCAAGTGGTCATTGTAGTAGAGAAAGAGATGTGTCAAAAGCAATACACTTTGTGTGCACAAGTTCTTATGCTTCGCACTCCATCACTGGCTCTAAATTGAGCTCAGGCTATAGCAGCATCCAGTATTGTATCAGCAAGATGGAACCCAGCTGGAATTTAAGCTGTTAGATTTACACAAGTAGGCACCTGGCTGAAATCCGAAGCCTGCAAAATCTGGCTGACATCTAGCTTGCACCCAAAATGTTAGCAGGATGGAAGCAAGTTGAGATCTGACCCTAACATGTGGTGGCTGCCAGAGCTTGACTATGTAGTCGCTAGGTAGAAGCAGTGCCTGGCCCACAAGATAGCGCCAGCTGAGATGAGATGTCACCAATATAGTGCTTATAAGCAGTTAGTATCACAAAACTACAATACTCACCTGCTGGGATGGCTTGAAAGAGGTGGGGAAAGCAGAGGGACTTGAGTAGAGCTAGTAGAGTAGATATGAATCAACGATGTTGTTGAGTCTGGGGGTTTAGACCACAGACCAGCCTCCTTATATACATGTGTAGAGGGACACTAGACACTATCTAAGACCTCCAATACCATATGCTGACTGATACAGTCAGGTGATGTCTGACTAAGGCTCCAGGAGCATACCACTGCTCTAACTTCCTTATTAAATCTGACCTAGCTATCATGCTAACATCAATGCTGTTTAGATGTCCTAATTGAGCTATTGTACACTACCAGTCTATGATGTCATATTGACATCATACTGAGGTCATAGTCCAGAACAGTTCCAGACCAGAGTCCTGGATCCTACGTCTGTATAAGGCATATCCCTGATGTCCATGCGACAAGCACATGGCAAACTGATCTAGCATCTTGTAACACTGTGTGATGACTTGGTAACATGTCCCATGACTTGATGTTACACTCTAAGCGCTGTGGACTAGCGCTGAGAAAAATTGTGACAGTTAGAAATAGATGAGAGAAAGGATACAATTGAACTTAGCAATATTCAGCATATTCAGGCTGGTATATATACAAATAATCTAGGACCTCTGGAACTGCTAAGACTCCTGGTACTTTACTTAGGTCTGGCTAATTACAGGTGATTTACATATGTGGCATATAGTGAGGGGTCAAATTGTAGAAGTGCAGCGCATACAGCAGTGTATACTCCTACCGAGGCCTAGGAGAAGCTAATGCAATTACTCACCTGTAGGCTGGTTGATACATACGGTTGTGGATTGAGAGTTGTAAGAGTCTTATTATGTATAGCACAGAGAGCTGCCTTATATACAATACAGAGTGGCTGTATTACAAACAGATACAAATAGATATTAGGATAACAGACAATAGAGATTGTCATAGTGGAACCTGGAAGAACAATAGAGAAGATATGAGCAGAGCGCTTACGGCGTCTATCCCGACTCAACACAAATGACTCTACTCCAGTTCTGGAATACTCAAGGTATGTGCTCTGGATCTCCTATGACTATAATAGGCAATAGTCCTTGTGGCACTGATAGGCACTTATATTCTGATACTCCCACTCGGCAAGTTGCTGCTTAGACTTTGATGGTAATACCGAGCAGAGCTCTGAAGTACTCAAACTTTATACAACTGAGAGGTTTAGTGAGGATGTCTGCAGTTATTAGTGTTGCCAAAGTTTAGTTTAGTTCAGCGGTTCAAAACCAGAACCAATAAACTGAACTATGTAGTTCAGCTCAGTTCAGTTCTGATTCGGCCTCTAGATAACTTGGTTCAGTTTTGGTTCGGGGCATGGCTGTCACACTCCAAACTAAGTTTGAACTGATTTGAACCATGAACTATATACATATTATGTAGTGTATTTGTACTGGAATTTATAGAGAAAAGTGCATGAACTTACTTACTGTAGCATGTCTAAACTATTTTTTCATTGTTGTGCTTGTAAACTGACTACCAAATGTTACTCTGCTTATGTTTTAGTGTATACATAATGCTATCAATAGCTGCCAAAATGGCAACTGGCAACACTGAGCTTCAAAACATCATAATGTAAGGCTTTTGCACTATATAAACCCTTCTAAACGTTAATATATAACTTTATTATGATTTTCCATTGCAATTATACTGATTTAACAGAGTAAAGCTGATATATACATAGTTCAAACCCTAAACCAAACTAACTGAACCAGTTCATGCTGGTTTAGTTTGGTTTGATTCTAGTTCAGCTGTTAAACACTTGGTTCTGGTTCTGGTTCCGATAAAAATGGGTCCAAACCGAACCAAACCGAACTTTAGCAACACTAGCGATCATGTTGTTTGTACTAATGTAGATAATCTTAGCCTGTCCAGATTTGTGGTACTCTCATATGAAGTGATATTGAATGTCAACGTACTTGAGTTTTCTATTGTGTGCTGGATTGACAGCCAGAAATATACCTCTCGATTATCGGAAACCAGGGGTACAAGAGCAGATGGTCCATATCCAATCTCCCATTGAAGTGATATCAGCCAGGCAATCTTGGAGCAAGCTTCTGAAAGTGCCATGTACTCAGCTTCTATCGAAGAACGTGCCACAGTCTTCTGCATTAGTAAAGTCCAGGTCACAGCTCCATTAGCTATGAAATGCAAAACTGGTAGTTGATCGCTGATTGTCCCAATTCTCACCCCAGTTTGCTTCTGAATATCCAATCAAGCCCGATAGACCAGCACCTTAATGCTAGATCTTTGAAGCAACAGTTGTTTTGGAGATAGTGGAAAATATATTTAGCTGCCGTAATGTGTTCTTTAGTTGGCTCCTGCATATACTAAAATAGACGTGAGACTGCCCATGCAATGTCAGGTTGTGTTCCAATCATGAGATAGATGAGACTACCAATCATTTACTGGTAAAATGTCCGCTGGCTAGGCTTGGCAATGAAGCTGGGCTCGGCCCTTTTAAAGTGAATGCCTTCTAGAAGCAGTGTCTGATGTGGCTTCAAGTTCTCCGTTTAGAAACATGAAAGAATTCCTTTTATATAAGCTTGTTGATTGATTGTCAGGAGTTTCTTCAATTGATCATAGATGATCTGCATCTCCAAAAAGTAGTAGGTCCTATATCTCGCATTTGAAATTTGTCAGTAAGTAGGGTTTTCATTCTCTTGATGTTCTTTAAACTCAGACTCATATGCAAAAATTGTCAGCATAGACAATGAGGATTACTTCTGATTGGTTGTGTGCATAAATATAAACACCTGCATCAGAGTGTGTACACTTGAAGCCTTATTTGAGAAGTGCCGCATGTAACTTCTCATTCCAAGTGCGCAAGGCTTGCTTCAGCTAGTAAATCGCTTTCTTTAAACCGCACACCTAGTTCCCCTGCCCCTTCTTCAAAAAAACCTTCTGGTTGTTTTATATAGATCTTCTTATTGACCACACCATAAAGGAACACCATTTTAATATCCATTGCCTCAAGTTCCCAATCGTTGATTGTGCAGTGTGCTAGAAAGAATTGTATTGCTTCATATTGAGCAACAGGAGAGAAGGTTTCCTGAAAATCAATTCTCTCTATCTGGGTAAACCCTTTTATAACTAAGCATGCTTTATAGCAGCCATTGGGTTTCTATCCAAAGACCCACTTGCATTTCACAACTCTTTGATTCATAGGTCTAGTGACTAGGACTTATGTTTTGTTCTCCATCTGAGATTTGATCTCTTCCTCTATTATGAGCTCTCACTGCTTTGCATTGAGCTAGTTCATGGCCTCGCAATAGATCAGTGCATCGAAGGATGCCATATGACTGAGATTGATATCAAATCATATCGTCAAATCAATGATATCTTGATTAGAATAGACCTGAGATTCATCAGGCTCTTTATTCGAATCTTCTTCTGGAGAAGTTTCCTTCGGAGCATCTCACCATTCATACCACTTGGCCCACTCACATTCCACTTTGTTCTGAGTGTAGTTTTCATATGCACGGTTGCGCTTCTGCTTCTTATAAGCTTCTGTCAGAGGTACATCACTGTAAGTGTTGTTTGGTTGATGCTGCTATCTAGCGTTCTGCCTCTGAGGTTTCAGAGCTCTTGGAATAGATTGTGGTGTTGATAGGGTCATGGTAAGGATTACGTCTTTACCTTGGATTCATTGGGCTAGGACTATGTAGTCTTGGCTGTGGAGTGGAGGACCCATGAAGCCAGGCTCATTAGAGTTCGGATGTTGGAATGCCGGTGGTGCTGGTATTGGGTCTTGGTAGAGATCCTCATTATAACCATTGCAATGTATGTCAAGCATTGGTGGATTCTGTAGCAGATCTAAGGGATTGTATGGAGGAATTGGCCGATCAGGGATCAGGTCTTTATTATCTTTAGGAAAGTATCACTTCAGATTTAAATCTGGGCTTGGCTCGGGTTGAGCAGGTTAATCAGCAAGTGCAGACTCCAGTGCACAATCACTAGTTTCTTGTCTAGGAAAGGAAGTCTCATTGAAGGTAATATCACATACAACAACAATAGAGCAGGTAGATGGATCCCAGAATCGGTAACCCTTTATTCTAATTTCATATCTGACAGAAATTATAACTTTAGCTTTCGCCTGAAGCTTATTGACCCTTGTATCCTTGTAGATGTAGACATAGGCTTTGCAGTCAAAACCTCTAAAGTATAATAGGTTTGGAATTGTACTGTCCCAAACTGTAATAGGCGCCTTTCACTAGTGCCTTCTGAGCAGTTGCTGGTTATAAATGTGCATGGTGATCTTGACAGCTAGTTTCCAAAAGCCTGATGATAGCCCTGCATGATGACACATGGCTTCAGCCTTGTTGGTAATAGTCTGCTACCAGTGCTCCGCTTCTTTTGTTCTGCTGTGATGTTCTTGCAACTGAGAGTTTGCGCTTGATTTCTTGTTTTGCCGAGTAGTCATTGAATTCCTGACTTAAAACTCCCCCTCTCAATCGGCACAAATTGCTTTAACCTTTCAATTGAGTTGATTTTCTATCTAAGCAACGTAGTTCTTGAAAGCAGCAGAGTTTGGGACTTTTGCTTAAGAAACCAGCAAAGTCCAAAGCCAGAGTAGTTATCTAATATAGTCAGCATGTAGCAGTAACCATCAATGGAATTGGTGGGATATTCAACTAGATCCATGTAAATGAGATTTAACAGATTTTTACTCTATAACTCTGAAGTAGGAAAAGGCATGCACTTGAACTTGCTAAACTCACACTTGCCATATGGTGTTTCCTTTGCTGGTGCCTTGATGTGATTTAGTACTTCTTTAACTTTCCCAGAAAGTTTCTCTACAGAAGACTTTCTGGCATATTCAAAACGGCGATGCCAGAGATCATAATTGGTAGTGTCATAAATTTCCCTCAGCGCTAGTCCACAGCGCTTAGAGTGTAACATCAAGTTCGCGAATATGTCACCAAGTCATCACACAGCGTTACAAGATGCTAGATCAGTTTGCTATATGCTTGTCGCATGGACATCAGGAATATGCCTTATATGGAGGTAAAGATCCAGGACTCAGGTCTGGAACTGTTCTAGACTATGACATCATGGACTGGTATTGTACGAGTAGCTCGATTAGGACATCTAGATAGTGTTGATGTTAGCATGATAGCTAGGTCAGATCTGATAAGGAAGTTAGAGCAGTGATATGCTCTGGAGCCTTAGTCAGACATCACCTGACTGTATCAGTCAGCTACGGTATTAGAGGTCTTAGATAGTGTCTGGAGTCCCTCTACACTTATATAAGAAGGCTGGTCTGTGGGCTAAAACTCCAAACTTAATAACATTGTTGATTCATATCCACTCTACTAGTTCTACTTAAGTCCCTCTGCTTTCCCACCTCTTTCAAATCATCCCAGCAGGTGAGTATTATAGTTTTGGGATAGGTAGAAGTTAATGTTGACGTTGCAGAAATGATAGGCGGCGTAGCTCCTGGAGCCGTATCAGCCTTAACAAATTTCTTGTGCATTAACACAGTGGCTTGTAACTAGTATAGGCGATCAAATGCATTATATTGGGCCTCAAAAGAATTGGGCCACTTAAACTGTTTTGATAGAGGGAAAGTGTCTCACTATGCATATAAATGTGATATCCCTTCTCTATCAGTACGTGTAGTGTGGGAGATGTCAAGTTTGCCATTGACCTATATCTGCAACACCACGTGCCGTGGCTCATGATGCTTAGAGTTTGTTTCCTGCCTGCTGTTTTTGCTATACCCAATGTCGCAAAGTCATGATAGTGGACAAAGTCTTTTTTGTCGTAGGTCACATAAGCTGTGCAACCTGAGTCTATTGTCCACTTTATTTGCTTATTATGCATGGAGTACAAAGAAACAGTGGTTGATTCCGAAGATAACAGTGATACAGCAGGTACTTCTACAATCTCTATGCTAGATATAGTTGTGGCATTGTTATTGTTCCTCCTCCTTCTCCTTTCTTGGTCTTGATTGCTACTCTTATTATTGCTGTTGTTAGAGTTGCTGGAGTTTGAGTTGCCATTGCCATTGTTACTGGAGTTATTATTGCTACCGTTGCTAAAGTTACTCTCACTTAAGCCAGACTGCTGGTTCGGATGCATGCCCTTATCTCGGTATTGCTCGGTGGTGTGATTTGTCTCCTTCTTGCACTTAGCACAGTATTTTGAGTGCGTAGGCGCATTAGAGATGTGGGTAATCTGAGTCTGGTTGGAAATATGGCATGACTCTTGCTTGATGATCTTAGGCTTAATGTCACTCAGCTTGAGCGTACTTAGGTCCTAGACCATTGCAAAGATAGTGTTAGCAATGGCTTGATATGACGATAGCATGCAGTTAATAATTAGGAGGATGAGGAGTTAGTCTGAAATGGCAATACCAATGTTGATGACCGCGGGCGGCAGCCTTGATCATTGTGTCAATCTAAGGTCTGATTGCAGACTTCTCAGATAGCTATGCATTGAACAGCTTTTGAATGGCAACAAAGGTGCCGCTGGCTCTAGGCTTCTAGTACTTGGCCTTGAGAGAGTTCCAAGCAGCTACAGCTTTGTATTTGTCTACCACATGGTGCTTAATGTTAACTGTCATATACATTTGAATGATGCCTAGCACCTTTGTCATTTTTCTTGTCTCACAAGGCTTGAGTGGTTAGCTCGGCTTCTGTGAGGGTTGCTGCGATGGTAGGAGTTAGATGAGTCATGCTGGGCCAAGGTGCTGCAGCTGTCAAGCCATAGCTTTCAATCAAAAATGAAACTCCACTATACTAGAGGAACACTTTAACAGTGTTTGCCCACTCATGGTAGTTGGTGCCATTAAATGTTAGCAAGGCCTTGTCAACCTTGACTTTATTAGAAAAAGAGGACATAATTGGTGTTAGTAGATAAGATGAGTAAATGTTTATCTAAGACAAACCTGTTGGGCATGGCTTTCCATGTAATTTCTAAGGACAATAGATTGAGATCTAGTAACCTGGATACTGATAGTTTGGATCTGCGATAGATTTTATCATCAACTTTGATTGCATACAGTTCTGGGTTATCATGTTCATAAAGATAAAAGAAGTGTAATCTATTTCCCTCATTGTTTCTGACTTTAAGTGTGAAGTCACATGAGGATAGTGTGTAAAGACACCCACCGCAACCAAATTCTTCGGGAGTGAAGAATCTCTCAATCAGCATGCTTGACTGGTGTGAGAAAACTTTTGGCTGGAGCGTCTGAGTTTCTAAACCTGTTGCACTCAGGTTGTGCGTCTAAGATGTTCAACCATTCCTAGAATTGGGTGACAGTTTCAGGAAGTTCCTCTGACGTAGTAAAGCGCTATGAAGTGAACTCCTTTAGATCGGCAAGCTGTAATTGTTGATCAAATAGATAGATGTTGCAGAATTGATGATTTCGAATTCCAAACAAAACGATAAACACTTCAAATATTCATAAAATATACAAATAACACATGGTACTATTCAATTCTTGTAATCTTACAACAAATGGACCTCCTTGCGCACGATGGAGAACTCAAAAGTTCACCACACCAATGTTCTACTCAATAGCAGCACGGCAAGGGGAAGGAGATGTAAGGGAATGAACAGAGTCTCAGTGGCACTGTATCTCTGGACTGTTGCAGTGCCTGTGCTTTATAGGGGTTCGATCGAACCAGTGTGGTTGGGAGATTTCAACCTAATGTCACGGAGAGCGAGCTTGACGTGTAACCAGAGCAGATGGATAGGAGTAGATGGAGAATAGATGATAGAATACATACAAGGAGGATGGCAAGGGCCAACTCTAAGTAGATCTCTAGAATGAGTAGGCTGATGCCAATACTTGTCCCCAAATGACCAAGTTAGCATTGCTATGATGTACAATATATAGAATACATACCTTTGTCTCCGATGTCCAAGAGGTCGAGGATGAAGGACAAGGCCAGAGAGTCTGAGTGCTAAGTGTCCAAGAGTGTGAGAAGAATTGAGCCGTGTTTGGGCGCTAAGCGCCGGGATTATCGGAATAAAGTCTAAGGCTCTGGAGCTGCTACTAGGTTGTGTATCTGTGCTAAATAAATGCAAGGAAAATGAAAAATAATACTACATCTGCATGTCCATCTGCGACATGCATCTGCTGGTGAATGAGCTGTTGAAGATCATAAATGAGTCATAGATTGACTGATTTGTCCTATGTGAAGTTCTTGAAGATGTCCAGGCACTTGAGCATAGCGCTGAACTTCGGTTCAAAGATCTAAATGAAGTCAGATATAGTTAGCTTTTCGAAGTTAAGAAGCACCAACTTGGATGTGATGGGAGTGAAGGTCAGAGTGAGGATAGCTAAAAGCCTCTCAGGTGAGAGTAGGCTTAGCAAGACCGGCTAGAATGCAAGCATGCTCGGCTTTCTGCTCTGGTGCTTAATACTGGTTGTGGACTTGGTTGTTTTAATCAGTGATAGCAGCGTCTGAAGTGAGCTTGGTACAGGTGAAATGAAAGAGTTGGCCAGGAGGCTTTGGGCCTTCAAACCTGATGTAGTTTGCATAGTGTTCCTTAGCATGGAAACAGTCAATCTATTCTTATGACAGAAAGGCTGAAGTAGGGTTAAGCAAGTTTGCTGGCACTACATATTACATAGAAATATACTCAAAGACTATTCTTTGCCACACAGTATCAATGAGACTTACTTGTTAATCCGAGGGTATAAACTTTTGGAAAAATAGGGTTCTGTCACAAATTTCCCTCAGCGCTAGTATACAGCGCTTAGAGTGTAACATCAAGTCATGGGACATGTTACCCAGTCGTCACAACAGCGTTACAAGATGCTGATCAGTTGGCCATGCGATGGACGCATGGTTATCAGGGATATGCCTACATGGGACATAGGATCATGGACTCAGTTCTGGATTCGTTTAGACTATGACCTCACTATGAGGTCACTATGACATCGTGTACTGGTAGTGTACAGTAGCTAGATTAGGACATCTAGATAGTGTTGATGTTAGCATGATAGCTAGGTCGGATCTGATAAGGGAGTTAGAGCGGCGGTATGCTCTAGAGCCTTAGTCATGGATCACCTGACTGTATCAGTCAGCACATGGTATTGGAGGTCTTAGATAGTGTCTGGGGTCCCTCTACACATGTATATAAGGAGGCTGGTCTGAGGGCTAATACCTCAGACTCAACAACATCGTTGATTCATATTTCCTCTACTCGCTTTACTCAAAGTCCCCTGCTCTCCCCAACCCCTCCAAGCATTCCTAGCAGGTGAGTATTAGAGTTTTGTGATAAGTTGCAGAGGTCCTAGATTACTTATATATATACTAGCCTGAATATGCTGAATATCACTAAGTTCAATTGTACCCTTTCTCTCAGGTTATGAGCCTTAAGCTCTAAACTTCTACATTGTTACCTCTGACAAACTCTTCTGGTTACCTTTGCTGTGTCTTCACACTTTGGTCCCTTGAACCTATCACAAAACTCTAATACTCACCTGCTAGGAATGCTTGGAGGTTGGGGAGAGCAGGGGACTTTGAGTAAAGCGAGTAGAGGAGATATGAATCAACGATGTTGTTGAGTCTGGTGTTAGCCTCAGACCAGCCTCCTTATATACGTGAGGGACCCCAGACACTATCTAAGACCTCCAATACCATGTGCTGACTGATACAGTCAGGTGATCCATGACTAAGGCTCTAGAGCATACCGCTCTAACTCCCTTATCAGATCCGACCTAGCTATCATGCTAACATCAACACTATCTAGATGTCCTAATCTAGCTACTGTACACTACCAGTACACGATGTCATAGTGACCTCATAGTGAGGTCATAGTCTAGAACGAATCCAGAACTGAGTCCATGATCCTATGTCCTTATGAGGCATATCCCTGATAACCATGCGTCCATCGCATGGCCAACTGATCAGCATCTTGTAACGCTGTTGTGACGACTGGGTAACATGTCCCATGACTTGATGTTACACTCTAAGCGCTGTATACTAGCGCTGAGGGAAATTATGACACAACTGCTAAGACTTCTGATACTTTACTCATGTCTGGCTAATTATGGGTGATTTATATATGTGGCATATAGTGAGAGATCAAATGACTCTATTCTAGTTCATGAAATATCTGGAATATGTGCTTTGGATCACCTATGACTATAACAGGCAATAGTCCTTATGGCACTGATAGGTGCTCGTGTATAGCAGCGGCTGGGTGCTTATATTCTGATAATAGAAGCTGCATAGGTTCCGAGCTCTAGCTAGACCAAGCCAGTGAGGATGCTCATAGTTACAAAGATCTGCTGCTGGTTTTTATAAGACCTTCTATATACATGCACTGAGATGCAATATGCTGACCTAATGCATGTCAACTTCTCTAAATGTTTAGACAGCAGAGAGTGTGATATTTGATAAAATAGATATATTGTCTAGAGAATATATCTAGGGCATCACTACTATAAACTGAAGTGTCACTAGTAGTTGCTACTTTTAAAGTAACTAGGCCCACCACTGTGATAAATTGGATTCATCCTAATTTGTAGCATTTTTTTCAATGCAAACTAAGGCTTTGATTGGCTGCACATTGCAAAAGTGCTTTTTACTAAAAGCCCTACTAAATGGCAAAAAGTGACTTTTGAGCTGTTGTTTAAAGTATTTGGTGCTCACTTAAGTCAAACTAACTGATGCATAATTGACGTGGCACAAATCTGTTAGCAGCTAGCAATGGCAAAGCATGTAGTAGCACTGAGTGGCACGTACTAAAGTGTGCTGTTAGCTAAAGAGAAACACGTGCTTCTCTTTTCATTATTGCCTTTGTAGCACTCTTACTGACTATATAAACTGTTATAGCAATAGTTAGCAATACTAGATACAATTGTAATGTTTAACTTGGCCTTTATTTTTATCATATCTTGTAAATCCCTACTAGCTTAATCTCTAATAGGTAACAGAGCCCAGCCAATCACAAGCTTTGGATGTACTGTACTTTTCAACTATTTTAGTTGCTTTTGTGATGTCAAAATATAAGTGCCTAGCTGCTGCTATGCACAGTGCTCTAAATGGGTGCCTATTACTGTCACAAAAGCTACTGCTGGTTATAGACATAGAAGATCCAGAGTACATACCTTGGGTATTCCATAGACTAGAGTAGAGTCATTTGATCCCTCACTATATGCTACACATGCAGATCACTGTATATAAACTACCCTAGGTAGAATACCAGAAGTTTTAACAGTATTAGAGGTCTTATCTTACATGCATATATATCAGCTGTAGACAGTGAAATATGTAGTGTTGCTGAAGTTCAGTTCGGTTCAGTTTGGGCCTATTTTTGTCTGAACCAGAGCTAGAACTAAGCATTTAGCAGTTAAACTAGAACTAAACTGAACTAAACCAGCATGAACTGGTTCAAACCATTGAACTATGTATATATTAGCTTTACTCTGTCAAATCAGTATAATTGCAATGGTAGATCATAATAGAGTTATATATTGACATCTAGAAGGGTTTGTATAGTGCAAAAGCCTTATATTATGATGTTTTGAAGCTCATTGTCTGATAGAGGCTGCTGGTTGCCATTTTGGGCAGCTATTGATAGCATTACCTATATACCAAAATATAAGCAGAGTGACATTTGGTGCTCAGTTTACAAGCATAATAATGAAGAAATGGTTTAGACATGCTATAGTAAGTAAGTTTATGTACTTTTCTTTATGAATTCCAATATAAATACACTATATAATATATATATAGCTCATAGTTCAAATCAGTTTGAATTTAGTTTGAAGTGTGACAGCTATTGTAGACAGACACACATAAGTAGCATTATTTTTCATGTTTCATGCATTTGTTTAGCACAAATACATAGCCTGGTAGCAGCCTCAGAGCCTCTAGATGTTATTCCGGTGTCCCGGCGCTTAGCGCCCAAATCTGGTTTAATTCTTCTCATGCTCTCAGACTTCTAGCACTCAGACTCTCTTGCCTTGCTCTTCATCTCAACCTCTTGGTCATTGAGGACAAGGCGTGTATTCTATATATTGTATAGCGTAGCAATACTAACTTGGTCATTGAGAACAAGTATTGGCATCTGCCTGCTCGTTCTGTGAGGTCTACTAGGAGTTGGCCCTCGTTGCCCTCCTTGTACATGTTCTATCATCTATTCCACATTTGTTCTGATCTGCTTGTTTTAGTTACACATCAAGCTCGTCTCCATGACATTAGGTCAAGATCTCCCAACTGCACTAGTTTGATCGAACCTCTGTGAAGCACAGGCACCACAACGGTTCAGAGATACAGTGCTACATGTTTGGTGGCAGAAGCTGCAGGTGTGCTACTGAAACTCTGCTCACCTCCTTTTGCCTCCTTCCCTTGCTGTTACTGCTTATTAGCAGGACACCAATGTATTGAACTTTTGAGTTCTCCACTGTGTGCAAGGAGGTTCATCTGCACTCTATTTGTTGCCAACCTGTTAGAAGACGTAGCCCCCATGCAGCAGTTCAACTGCTCAATGATATTCCACTATTACAACTCAAGCAACCAATATGACTACAATGACGAACTAGAGACATATGAGAGGTGTGACCAACAACTGTGCCCCAATTGTTACAACAATGTCCAGGCAGTGTACCTGGGAAAACCAGATCCAATAACCTTGAGTAGAACAGCACTCTGGAGAGCCACCAATTCAACTACCAGCAGAAAGCTCTAGCTTACCAAGCCCTGTGTTCTTTGAACTTCTTTAGAACCTTCACATCCTCATACTTTGAACTGGCACTCTGCGTACCCAGACCCCAGCAGTAACCCCAGTAGCACTTCCGCCACGCAACCTGTCATCACAACTCCCTCCACCACTACCTTTGCACTTGCCCCAGCACCAATGGCTCAACCAATGGCCGTTGAACAGCTAGTTCAGGCTCTAGCCCAGCAGGTGGCCAACCTCACCCAGAATGTTAACAACATGCAGGCTGTGCAAGCATAACAGGGGTTGCAGGCTCCACCAGCAGTCAACATGGTTGTCACAGCACAGCCTGCGCTTAAGTAATACATATAAAAGCCAGTGACATATAATGGCAAGTCCACAGAGTATGCTCGACAATTTCTAGCAGCCTACACAGTCTAAGCTCAAGATCGGAAGGAAGGCTTGAGCAACCAGATTCAACGGCAGCAATATGACGTGAAATGGAAACTTGATGGTAGATGCGCAGGGAAACTCAGTTATAGAAATACTCTACCAGCCACAAGTAAATGAGTAGGTGGGCGCATGCATGAACTACTTATTGGGAGATGCAGCGATCTGGGCAGCTCTAACCCTGAAAGTACTGACAAAAGGAGAGACCCTGTATGCAGCCTGGTCCGACTTCCTGAGCGCATTCAGGACAAGGTTTGAGACTGTAAACAAAGCAGGAGATGCTCCGGCCTCTCTTAACACCTTTTGGATGGGGAGCAAGACGGCCCAGGAATATACTGCTCTGTTCTATCAGTACGCAGGCTGTACCACTATCAGCTTGACGAGGACAAGCATATCTAGTACAAAAACATCTGTTCACCTATGTCAAGGACCGCATTACTGAGATAGGCAGAGATACACTGACTCTGATAAGTGTTGTAGAGGCAGCGTAAGATATTGACAAGAGAAAGCGAAAATGGGACATAGAGTAAGCACGGGAGCAAGGGCACCGGCCCAAAACTACAATATCAACATCGACCTCAGCACTTTGGCACTTCATTCCGGCTGCCCTAATTCAACCATTTCAGACACTAGCTGACCCTGATGCCATGGACATTGTGGCAACAACTCTAGCACTAGGATCTGCTCAGGCTTGGCACAAGGCTTTAGCTGGGAGATGCTTTGTATGTAGCTCAAAGGATCACACTATTGTGGCCTATCCTCACCACTGGTCTATTTGCCAGCACTGCCACAAGGTAGGGCATACCTCTGCAGTGTGTTGATCCCACTACATGGCACAGGTAGGAGGAGCTGCAGCTCGAGTTAACGCAGCTAGCACTGATGGTAGTGCATCCCCAAGGCCGTCTTCAACAATGGCATTGACTATGTTGGGCTCTTCCGTGTCTAGCTCCTCCTCAGTGTCAGAGGCAGTAGTGGCATCACGGCACAGCCAGTGGGCGTCTCTAGAGGCACGTCTTCACAAAGTGACAGGGGATTTTTCACAAGGTTCTTAGCTAAGGCTGCAGCTAAAAACCTGGCGCACTTCCCTAGGTTTAATTGTTTCTCTATATTACATGTGGACCCTTGTTCTCAAACAGACACTGACTCAGATCCAGTTCCTTCTATACATGTACCTTTGTTGTCTCAAGTTCCCTTAGCCCCGTCTCTAAAGTCCCGCTCAGTTCTGTTGCACTTTAAGAAGACTGTCTTGTTTGTAGTACTAATAGCTGACATAAACCTACAGAATTCAACTCCCAAGACTGCTAGCACTGATTTAACTCTGCTGTTTCATAGTACTAAGGACACTGTAGCACCGAACCCAATAATGTCAGTTTCCTCTGTATTAGATGCTGGTAGTAGTATGTATGACACCATTTCCTCATGCTAGCCGCGGGAGATAGATCATCAGTCGAAGCACTTCTGAGTTGCAGCATATCTAGCCGGCAAAAACTCGGGCCATGCTCGACAGCAGTGCCAGCAGGCTATTTGTCAACAAGGACTATGTTCAAAAGCGCAACCTTTCACTCCGCCCCCTTGACTTATCAACTGCCCCTTTACAATATTGATGGGAGCCCCAACCAAGCCAGCACTATTACTCACTTTGCACAACTCCAGCTGGTTATTGGCAGCCATGACCAAGAGTGGGACTGTTTAGTAATAAGCCTAGAGCCTGAGGATGTCATCTTGGGACTGCCCTGGCTGAGGTCAGTCAATCCACAAGTTAACTGGCAAGATGGAACACTGGAGTTAGAGGCAGAGCAACACCCTCAGAAAGTGGAAGCTAACTAGAAGGCGTGGCAAAGTTGAGTCAAAGCTGGACTTCTGAAAGGAGGAGATGAGCTGTGGATGTGTGCTGAATATACCTACTCTTAGCAGATTGCTGAAGAGGAATCACACAAATGAGGGCAGTGGTCCTTTGAGAAGATGGTCTCTACAGAATACCAATGCCACACTCATGTGTTTTCAAAGAAAGAATCACATTGACTTCCAGAGCACAAACTGTAGGAACACACCATCAATTTCAAAGAAGGAGCTCCAAATGCCTTGCATACCGAGCCTTCTCCATGTCAGTTCCAGAAGATGAGGAGTTGGAGCAATTCCTTAAGGAAAGCCTAACCAAAGGATACATCATCCCTTTCAAGTCTCTTATGGCATGACCAGTCTTCTTTATTAAGAAGAAAGATGGCAAGCTGTGCCTTGTCCAGGACTACCAGAAACTCAATGAGATTACCATTAAGAATTGCTACCTGCTCTCTCTAGCCTCAGACATCATCAACAAGCTGAAGGAAGCTTGGATCTTCACTAAGTTCAATGTTTGATAGGGATACAATAACATCCGGATCCACAAGTCCAATCAATGGAAAGCAGCTTTGTTACCAACCAGAGACTCTTTAAACTCAGAGTCATGTTTTTGATCTAACAAACTCACCGGCCACCTTCCGATCACTCATGAATGTGATATTTGCGGACTTAATAGTGGTGAACAAGATAGCTGTCTATATGGACAATATCCTGATCTATAGCAGCAATTTGGACGCACATCAAGAGACTACCCATGAAGTTCTGTGTCGGATGAAGAAGTATAACTTGTTCCTGAAGCCTAAGAGGTGTGAGTTTAACAAAGAGGAGATTGAATACCTTGGTATGGTCATCCAAGCTGGGAAAGTAAAAATGGACCCAGCTAAGGTATGAGCTATCTCCAAGTGGCACACTTCTCAAACTCTCAAAGATGTATAAGGGTTCCTGGGCTTTGCAAACTTCTATTGAAGGTTCATTGAAGGGTTTTCTCATTGAGCTCGCCTATGATATCGCTGGTAAGCGCCCGAGCGCGAAACCCCAGAAATTGCCTTTTCGTCACTACGCTCTACGATCGCACTAGGACCCCGGACACCACCCCCAAGCCCCGAGCTGTCGACGTCCCCCGAATTACTCTCCCGAGATACCTTGTAACGGCGCCCTCCGTCACGTCAGTCCAGAGCCTGTGCAGTCCCTCGCAACAGGCAGTGCGTCACCAGCCCAAAAGATGCGGACCATGTCAGCCCCGGCGAGCTCCACCCTGGACTTAGGCACGTACCTAACTACGACCAAGACAGCAGCACTGCGTTGTGCGCCACCCCACATGTCATTCCCGCCAGAGCGCACGGACGGTCACCTGACCGGTCCCGCACCATGTTTCATGGGTGCTCGGTGCCTATGTGGCGCGCCGGCATATCCCTGGTTAGTGTATCCCGACTCAGTCTTTCCTTATCCGTACCACTTTTGTATCCAAACCACTCCTTCATTCTCTCTTAGACGCGGTCCATTAGCTCTGGCCGTTAGGTACCGGGGCCCGTATAAATACTCTGTACATACTTTCTGCAAATACAAGTTACCTTTCCCCTTCACGCCCCGCTACGCGTTAAGACTACAAGTACATCGGTGCTTCTTAGGTATCCCGCTCTCGTCTAGTACTTGTCTCGCTCATTGGCTGTGCGGTCGACTCAACATTGGAGTCTTGCCCCAGTCCCCTCGTACGTCCCTGAAGTCTCTCAGCTTCGGTGCTCTCTCTCTGTCCCCGTTACAGACCTCGCCCGACTGTTACCTCCCTCGAGGTCTTCGGTCCCCGACTCCTGCTGGCACTTCGGCCGGCAGAGTTGAAGTGACGTCCCCACTCACACATAAAACTGCTCCTGACTCAGTGCTTTGGCCCGAGCCCGCTGTCTGTTGGGTTAGGGTTAGGTGATCGCACCCGAGGCATGGTGCAGCGTATCACCTATTAAACAACTTGACCAAGAAGGACACATCTTGGTGATAGGGACTAGAAGAACAGTCTGCCTTTGATGACTTGCACAAAGCTTTTATCACAGCGCTGATCATTGCAGTGTATGACTCAACCAGAGAGACAGAGATTGAAGTAGACATGTTAAATTTTACAGCTGGGAGAGTCTTATTACAGTAAGGAGACAATAATCTCATGCATCCAGTTGCATTCCACTCGAGATGATGTCACCAGCAGAGCGCAACTATAAGATCTATGATAAGGAACTGTTAGCCATTGTCGAGCGCTAAAGGAATGGCGGCATTACCTAAGGGGCTTCTCAAGGTTACTGTCTACTCAGATCACAAGAACCTTGAGCATTGGACAAAAGCTCAGAACTTAACTTGCCAATAAGCCAGATGGTCTCTCTGGTTATCACAGTTCCATATGAAGATAGTCCATTGCCTAGGCAAGTCACAAGGAAAGTCAGATGCAATGATACAAAGTGCATCGTCAGAAGTCCCAAATGCAAAAACAATTGAAAGCAGATAGTGTTAGTTCTGAGGCACCTACAGACCATCAATGTCACAGTCATTCTAAGTGCAATGGAAGGAGTAGTAATAGAAGGGAATTTGGTAGAAGAAGATATTTAGAAGGCAGGACAAACCAAGAAGGGATTGAAAAAGATAAGTGCATGACAACTTCTCAATAGAACGAAGGGGCCCTGCTAGCTCAGTGGGCAGAGCTAGTGGATAGCTCAGGGCGATACTTTCGTACGGCTGTGGGTTCAAATCCCAGAGCCCCCCATCACCTTCTTTGCCCCCTTTTAACTATTCCACTCTTTAATTTTCAACATACCCGATGCAGCAACCCATCTTTCCTAAACCGGCCCGCCCAACCCAAACAATCCGGCAAGCCATCTTTCTGTAGCCCCAGCCCCCCTTGATTCGTCACTGTCACAGCATAAGGCTTACCGTAAGCCTGGGCATCATCAGCCAAATCGGCATCAAAGTCCCAGCAGGTAGCGGGCGCTCGCACAGTCCAATTAGTGGGAAGGGACCACTTTCGATGAAGTGATGCGGAAGTCAAATATGGAAGGTCCGGGGCAGATGACCCGGGTTGAGGCGATCACGAAGTGGATGGGTGCTGTTGATTCTGTACGTGTTTGGTCCTTTAAAATTAGTTGATCACGTGTACAACACTGCATAAGCTCAGCTTGAATGAGTATAAATGAGAGATCAAAAAAAAAAAAAAACAAAGAAATAAGAGGAGATGGATAGACTGGTGTATTATCAGGGGAAGCTATACATGCTGGATGACTTAGAGATATGGAGGAGGATATTAGCAGAGTATCATGACAGAAGAATGGCAGAATACTTAAGACGCGAATGAAACTTACAAACTGGTTAGCCAGTACTATTGGTGGCCACTGATGCAAACATTTGTCAACCAGTATATGCAAGGATGCAAACAATGTCAATGGTTCAAGCCTGCTTCTCATCTGCAAATTGGCCCACTTCCAAATAGCAGTACCGGAAGGACCATTGCAAATTATGGGAGCAGACTTGGTAACTGGACTCCCTCCGTTGAAAGGCCTGGACGGACAGCTCTACTATGTCATTTTAACAATTGTTTATTTGTACACCAAGCAAGGACACTTTGTGCTCACTTATAACTCTGTCACAGTAGAGGAAATTGCATTGCTACTTGAACAAGAACTCTTCAGACTGCATGGACTACCGTAAGGGATTATCTCAGACCGAGGACCACAATTTGCAGCCAAAGTCATCATAGCACTGTACAAGAGGCTAGGGATTAACAGCCAACTCACAATAGCTTATCATCCTCAGGTGAACGGGCAAATCAAGCGCACTAACCAGGAAATAGAGCAGTACCTCCGGTTATTCACCTCACAGTGACAAAATGACTGGCCTTAGCTTATACCAGTCGCCAAATTTGCGCTTAACTCCAGAATACACTCAGCTCATTGCTAATTGCCATTCAAAGTACTATATGGCTACCAATCAGACTTCACCATTCTAGCAAAGAGAGGCAGCAATGTACTGGCAGCAGACTCTCAAGCAGAGTTACTGGCCCAGACACACAAAGGATGCAGAAGCAGCTCTTCAAATAATAAAGAAAGAGATGTCAGCCGGTGCCATCCCATCCAGAGCATTCAGCATTAAAAATAAAGTCTGGCTGGACAGCCGCAAAGTGCAGGTGCATCAGGCCTCTGCAAACTGGGACCTAGGCAGCTCGGACCTTATAAGATCCTGAAGAGAGTAGGGCGATCAGGACTACAAGCTCAAACCACCAGCAGCATTGAAAATCCACAATGTGTTCCATATTGACTATCTCTCACCTTGGAAGGGTAATGAAGTCAATAGAGTCCTACTACTGCCACTAGCCTCTGTCACAGTTTGGAGGAGAGGAAGAGTATGAAGTCAAAGAAGTTCCTGATAGCAGAGTCTTCCACTGGCAATTCCAATACCTCATCAAGTGACAGGGCTACAGCACTGGTTCAAACTCTTGGGAACCTGCAAAGAACCTTGAGAATGCCCCTGAAGCCATCGAAAGGTTCTATAAGTCACATTCCAATGCAGCCCAATATATCAATGCCATCATGTTTGCATCCCTGCCATGGCAACTACTACAGAACTTCATCAACACTATATCACCAGAGTTTGAATGGAAGCAGGGGAGATTTGAGGCACTCGGTCCATTAAGGGCGATGGACTTTAGCAGAGGGTAATGTTGCAGACAGGCACATATAAGTAGCATTATTTTTCTTTTTTCTTGCATTTGTTTAGCACAAATACATGACCTAGTAGCAGCTCCAGAGCCTTTGGATATTATTCCAATGTCCCAGCGCTTAGCGCCCAAATCCAATTCAATTCTTTTCATGTTCTTGGACTCTTGGCACTCAGACTCTCTTGTCTTGCTCCTCATTTCGACCTTTTGGTCATTAGAGACAAGGTGTGTATTCTACATACACAGCATAGCAATACTAACTTGGTTGTTGGGAACAAGTATTAGCATCTGCCTGCTCACTCTGTGAGGTTTACTGGGAGTTGGCCCTTGTTGCCCTCCTTATACGTGTTTTGTCATCTATTTTACATTTGTTCTGATCTGCTTGTTCTGATTACGCATTGAGCTTGTCTCTGCAATAACAGCCATGCTCCGAACCAAGAATCAAACTAAGTTACTTACAGGCCAAATCAGAACTGAACTAAATTGAACCATATGATTTGGTTCATTAGTTCTGGTTTTGAACTGCTGAACTGGACTGAACTTTGGCAATAATAGAAATATGACAAGTTTAGTTGTCCTCTTTCTCTCAGATTACAAGCTCCAAGCTCTAAACTCTTATATTGTTACCTCTTAATACTTGACTAGTTATATTTGCTATAACTCCATACCCATCTTCCTAGTCCAACCATTTTATCAAAAGTTTATACCTTCAAATTAACGAGTAAGTCTTGTTAATGCTGTGCAGCAGAGAATAGTTTGTGACTATATTTCTGTGTAACCCGTAGTGCCAGCAAACTTGCTCAATCCTACTCCAACCTTTTCGTCACAAAGAACAAATTGACCACTTCTATACTAAGGAGCACTGCTCAAATCACATTAGTTTTAAAGACTCTAAGCCTGCTAGCCAGCTTTTTCACTTTACCTACACTAAGCTCACCACAAACACTGCTATTGCTAGTTAGAACGACTGAGTTTGCAATTAGTACCAGGTACAAGAGAAGAAAACTAAGCACATACGCATTTTAGCCAGTTCGCCAAGTCTAGTTTTGCTGAGAGGCTTTCAGCAATCCCTGCTCCAATCTACACTCCCATTGCATTTAAGCTAGTGCTTCTCAGCTTTGAGAAGTTCACTATATCTAACTTCGTCTGGATCTTTGAACCAAAGTTTAGCACTACACTCAAGCACTTGGATGTCTGTGAGAATTTTAGGTAGGACAAAACAGTTAATTTTCGACTCATCTATGATCTCTAGCAACTCATTCATCAGCTAACGCGCTCTCACATTCGCTGAAGGATATTGGAAAGGACAGGAAAGGGAGGAATTTCAGATGTGAAATTTTAGTTTAAAGGCTATTGGTAATATCTCTTTCAAGGGACTGCGTAAAAACTAGACCTATATTATCCAAGTGCTCAGCTCCGTTTTTAAACAAAATTATTTTGAAAAGTTGTAAGGTGTAGATGGACACGCATACGTAGTACTATGTTTCATTTTCTTGCATTTGTTAGCACAGATACATAGCTCGGTAGCAGCCCTAGGGCCTCTGGACTTCATTCTGATGATCCCGGCGCTTAGCGCCCTCATTCGGCTCAATTCTTCCTACGTTCTTGGACACTTAGCACTCGAACTCTCTAACTTTATTCCTCATCTCGACCTCTTGGTCATTGGGGACAAGGTATGTATTCAATACAATGTACATAGTAGCAATACTAACTTGGTCATTGGGGGCAAGTATCGGCCTTTGCCTGCCTGTTCTGTAAGGTCTACTTGAAGTTCGCCTCGCCTCCTCAGACGTGTTTTATCATCTATTCACCATCCACTACAATTCGCTCGTTCTGGTTACACGTCGGAGCTCATCTTCGCAACGGTAGAAATATGAGAACTAAATTTGTACTATCTGTATTTCGGAATATCTCATACATATCTGAAGTGTTTATTGTTTTGTTTGGAATTTGAAATGTCATCCCACTATCTACCTGCTCAATTGGCAATTATACCTTTCTAATCTAAACCAGTTTACTTTTTAAGTGCTTATTACGTCAGAGAAACATCATAGAAACTGTTGCTGAATTTAGGCAGTGATTAAATATTTCGACGACCAACCCAAGTGTACTCCATTTAGAAACTCAGGCACTACCACCTAAGAGTTTCTGACATTAGTCAAGCAATTTGTTGAAAAATGTTTTACTTTTGAAGAATTTTACTACAAGGAATATATTCATATACTACTATCATACTAATTAAAGCATAGAGACTACAAAAGAGAGGGTTATCACTTGTTTTTTCCATTAAAATACAACAACAAGCACATTTACACTCTTAAAGTTCCCAAAGTTATACTTTATTCCAGCGAACTTAGAGAAAACTCTGTTTATAATTTTTGCTCTATAAAGCTCAAGTAGGAGTACTCTCAAAAATGCTCAATAAGTTTGTCTCGAATGCACATTTACTTATCCCATCTATCAATAATGATTATGTCTTTTTTGGTTAAGGTTAAGGCCAATAAGGCTTTATCTAAGTTTAATGACATCAACTACTGTAAGTAGGCTGATGCTATTAAAGCCTTATTACAGTACAGCAGAGTTTAATTTCTGATTGAGGGCTATAGCTCTATAGCTGCAATGCCCAAACATGACACACCTTAACTTGGCTTTGCAGATCTAACAGCTCCAATATGAGTTGAGATCACTGTGCAGGCTATGTAAGAAGATAAGAATGACAAAGTGCTAAGCTTAATCTAGCTTTATATGGCAGCTAACTTTAAGCACTACATGAATGATAAAGCAGAAGCCTTGAAAGCCTGGAATTCTTTTAAGGCTAAGTATGAGAAGCCTAGTGTAATTGGTGCCTTTGTAGTGTTCTAGAAACTGTTTAACGCAGTTATTTCAAAACAGTCTGTGATTAAACTGCAGATCAACGTTATAATTGAAGCTTTTGCTTAGATCAACAACACTAGTATCACTATCTCAAAATAACTTCTTGCCCTCTTCATCATCAACTTCATATCTAAGTCATTCCAGACAATCGCTGGCACTATTTCTGCAACTACTGTGGATTTGACTAAGCTTAAGCCAAGCAATGTCAAGTCTAAGATTGTTGAAGAAGAGCAGCACCATGTCGCCAACAACACACAAATTGTGCATGTTTTCAATGCATTAAAGCACTTAAAGTATTGTGCTAAGTGCAAAAGAAGACAAATCACACCATCGAGCAACATTGAAAATGTGGCCAGCTATAAAGCAGCAATAATAACCAGCAGTCTAGCTCAAGCAGGAGTTCTTCCCAATAGTGGACCTTACTTTTATAATACAATCTGTAGTAACGACTATAAAGTAATTGTGTTACTGCATATAGTAAATTGTAAAATGGTGTTTTAGTGCACAAATTGTAAAAACATTAACAGCTTAGTGTCAATATTTGTATAACTTTGTAAAACTTATATTGGCTATTGTAAAACAGTGTAAAAGCGCAGTTAGCTATTGTAAAAGTGTCATAAAGTGTTGTAAACTTTATATATTAATTGTTAAGCATTTAAAAGCTGTCTTATAAAGCGGATAACAATTTAAAATCAAAGAATATTATTAACTAACAAAGCTTATACTTGTATAGATTGCATTGAGAGCTAATGCAATATATAAAATACAGTATACCTTCTTTATACTTTGATAGAATTATTATATAGTCATATTATACTTTACTTCAATTTAATATAGATAATGCAGATTTATTTTGAATTATATTGAATTTTGTTTTAAGTGCTTATTATAATGAAGTACAGACTGATAGCTTCAAAAGAGCTGATTCTAACCATATTAGAATGACGGAAATTGACCTAGTAGTTATTGTGCAAAGTGCAAAACATTGAATGCAAACACTCAGTTTTTACTATACATACAATACTAAAGCCAGCTCTCCATATCCTAAAGCATATATAAAACACTAATTAAAGTGTTTTATTGCTTGACTTAGAGATAAACATAGTGGTTGTGTTATAGCAATAGATAACATCAAAAGATGCTTTGAGATATGAGTTAGCTGTAAAGTTCACTGTATAAGTATACTCCAGTCTATTCATTTTAAATAACTTTTGTCGAATGTAAGGAAACAACATATATTATATGTTGATAATAGTAAGCTACTATTAGGCTAAATAATAAATATTGCTCAAAGCTCTAGCAAAATCATTGCTTAAGATAGTTGACAACATATATTGTACTTGTTTATATATACGTATGTACATAGGCAATAAAAATCTGAGTATATGTATCCAATGTTTTGCACTTTGCATAATAATTATTAGGTTGATTTTCGTTATTCCGAAATAGTTTAAATTAGCTCTTTGGGGCTATCAGTCTGTACTTCATCATAATAAGCACTTAAAACAAAATTCAATTTAATTCAAAATAAATCTGCATTATCTATATTAAATTGAAGTAAAGTATAATATGACTTTATAATAATTCTATCAAAGTATAAAGAAGGTATACTGTATTTTATATATTGCATTAGCTCTAAATGCAATCTATACAAGTATAAGCTTTGTTAGTTAATAATATTCTTTGATTTCAAATTGTTATCCGCTTTATAAGACAGCTTTTAAATGCTTAACAATTAATATATAAAGTTTACAACACTTTACGACACTTTTACAATAGCTAACTGCGCTTTTACACTGTTTTACAATAGCCAATATAAGTTTTACAAAGTTATACAAATACTGACACTAAGCTGTTAATGTTTTTACAATTTGTGCACTAAAACACCATTTTACAATTTACTATATGCAGCAACACAATCACTCTATAGTCATTACTTTATATAGTAACACAATTACTTTACAGTCATTACTGCAGATTGTATTACAATACTTTGGCTCAAGTTTGTTCCCCCAGCAATAACAGCAACAATAATGGCAATAATAACAATAGTAACAATAACAATAGCAATCAGAAAGTAGCAATCAGAGCTAAAGAAGAAGAAGGAGAAATAAAGGGAACAAAGATAATAACACCATAACTGTATCTAGCATAGAGATCATATAATTACCTACTGTATCATCATCTTCTTTAAAATTGATTACTGTTTCTTTGTACTCTGTGCGTGATAAGAAAGTCAATTGGGTGATTGACTCAGGTTGCACCAGTTATGTCACTGATGATAAACAAAATTATGTCTAGTATTATGACTTTTCCACACTAGGTTTAGCAAAAACAGCAGGAAAAAAACAAACTTTAAGCATTCTTAAATATAGCACAGTAGTCCTACAGATATAAGTCAATGGCAATAATTGTCATATTATTTTGCACAGAGTGCTCTATGTTCCCAGCCTTTGCTGTAGAAATTAAGCATAATATCAGAGTTAACTCCATCTGTCACAGACGGACATGCATATATAGTATTATTTTTCATTTCCTCGCATTTATTTAGCACAAATACACAGCCCTGGTAGCAGCCTTAGAACCTTTGGATGTTATTCTGAAGTTCCGGCGCTTAGCACCCAAATCCAATTCAATTCTTCTCATGCTCTGCTACGATTTCCCTCAGCGTTAATCTACAGCCGCTTAGAGTGTAACATCAAGTCACGGGATATGCTACCAAGTTGTCACACAGCGTTACAAGACGCTAGATCAGTTTGCCATGTGCTTATCGCATGGACATCAGGGATATGCCTTATACCTGACATAGGATTCAGAACTCTGGTCTGAACTGTTCTAGACTATGACTTCAGTATGATGTTAGTATGACATCACACTCAGAGTGTACAGTAGCTCGATTAGGACATCTAGATAGTGTTGATGTTAGCATGATAGCTAGGTCAGATTTGATAAGGGAGTTAGAGCGCCAGATGCTCCTGGAGCCTTAGGCAGACATCACCCGACTGTATCAGTCAGCATATGGTATTAGAGGTCTTAGATAGTGTCTGGGGTCCTCTACATGTATATAAGGAGGGCTGGTCTATGGGCTAAACCCCAGACTCAACAACATCGTTGATTCATACCCACTCTACTAGCTCTGCTCAAGTCCCTCTGCTTTCTCCACCTATTTCAAGTCATCCCAGCAGGTGAGTATTGTAGTTTTGTGATAGCTCTCGGACTTTTAGCACTCAGACTCTCCTGCCTTGCTCTTCATCTCGACCATTTGGTCATCGAAACAATATATGTATTCCATATACTGTATATCATTGCAATGCTAACTTAGTCAGTAAGGGCAAGTATTGGCACCTGCCTGCCTGTTTTGTGAGGTCTATTGAAAGTTAGCCCTTGTTGCCCTCCTCATACATATTTTATCATCTATTCATCATCTACTCTAATCTGCTTATGCTGGTTACACATTGAGCTTGTCTCTGCAACACCATCATTTGTATTGCATAACAGTAGGGATTTGCCCAGGCAGTGTGTTATGCATTACTTGCAGGCCTATTTAAAGCAATATATATTGCAAACCCACTCTGTGCCTTGTTTGGCATGCACAGCATTTTTATATTGAGCCAGAAGCTATGTGGCCTGCTAGATAATAAATACATTTTGGTTTACTTACCTTTTCCGGAGCTCCAGCAAAGTGGCGCAAGCCTTGCAGTATGCAATCGGCTGAGTTTCAACCATATTAATATGGCGATAGTGTCAGCGGAGACACGCTTGACGCGTGACCAGAGCGAGCAGATTGAGTGGATGTGAAATAGATGACAATATATGTGCAGGGGGGGCAACGAGGGCCAACTCCTAATAGACCACGCAGAACAAGCAGGCTAGTGCCAGTACTTGTCCCCAATGACCAAGTTAGCATTGCTATGCATACCTTGTCCCCAATGACTGAGAGGTTGAGATGAGGGACAAGGTAAGAGAGTCTCGAGTGCTAAGTGTCCGAGAGCATGAGAAGAATTAAGCCATGTTTGGGCACTAAGCGCTGGGATCATCGGAATAAAGTCCAAGGCTCTGGGGCTCCTACCAGGTTGTGTATCTGTGCTAACTAAATGCAAGGAAAATGAAAAACAACACCACATCTGCATGTCTGTCTGCGACATTACCCTCCTGTTAAAGTCCATCGTCCTCAATGGACTGAGTGCCTCAAATCTTCCCTCCTCCTATTCAAATTCTGGTGATCCAGTGTTAGTGAAGTTTTCTAGTGGTTGCCATCTAGTGGTTGCCATGGCAGAGTTGCAAACATGGCAGTATTGATGCGTTGGGCTGCGTTGGGATGTGACTTATAGAATATCTCAATGGCTTCTGAGGTGTTCTCAAGGTTCTTTGCCAGTTCCTAGGAGTTGGAACCCGAGCTGTAGCTCTTCCATTTGACAAGGTATTGGAATTGCCGGCGAAAGATTCTGCTGTCAAAATTTCCTCCACCTCATACTCTTCTTCCTCTCCGACTGTGACTAGGGCTGGAGGCAGTGGTAAGACTCCATTGACTTCATTGCCCTTCCGGTGAGAGCCGGTTGACGTAGAATACATTGTGAATTTTCAGCACTATTGGTAATTTGAGCTTGTAGTCCCGATCACCTACTCTCTTCAAGATCTCATAGAGTCCCAGCTGTCTAGGTCCTAGCTTACAAGAAGCTTAATGCACCTGCACATTGTGGCTGTCCAGCCAGACTTTGTCTCCCGATGTCAAACACTCTGGATAGAGGAGTACTGGCAGACATCTCCTTTTTGTAGTTTGAAGAGCTGCTTCTGCATTCTTACGTGTTTAGGCCAATGGTTCTGTTCGAGAGTCTACTGCCAGTACGTTGCTGTGTCCTTCTGCTGAGATTGTGAAGTCTAGTTAGTAGCCATACAACATTACAAACGGTGATTGGCAATGAGCTGAGTGTATCCTCGAGTTGAGTGCAAACTCTGCAACTAGTATAAGCTGCGTCCAGTCGTCTTTGTTATTGCAAGGTAAACAGTTGTAGGTACTGCTCGATCTCCTGGTTAGCGCGCTCTGTCTGTCCGTTTGTCGAGGGTGATAAGCCGTCGTAAGCTAACTGTTAATTCCCAAGTTTTTTGTACAGAGCCGTAATGACTTTGGCAGCAAACTGTGGGCCTCAATCGGATATGATTCCTCGTGGCAGTCCGTGAAGCCTGAAGAGTTCCTGTTCCAAATAACGAAGCAATTCCCTCTGCTGTTACTGAGTCATTTGGTGAGCACAAAGTGTCTTTGTTTGGTGTACAGGTCAACAATCATTAGAATGGCATTGTAGAACTGTCTGTCCAAGCCTTTTGATGGCGGGAGTCCTGTCACCAAGTCTGCATCAACAATTTGCCATGGTCCTTCTGGTGCTGCTATTGAAAGTGGATCGACTCATGGATAAGAAGCGGATTTGAATCATTGACATTATTCGCATCCCCACATGTACTGGTTAACAAGGTTCGCATTAGTAGCCACCAGTAGTGTCGGCTCACAAGTTTGTAGGTTAGTCGCGTCCGCGGGTGTCTAGCTGTTCTTCTATCGTGACACTCTGCCAGTATCCTCCTCCGTATTTCCAAGTCATCTCGTACGTACAGCTTCCTCTATAATATACCAGTCCATCTCCTTCTTCCTATTTCTTCATTCCGTCAAGTAGTCATTGTGCACTTATCTTCTTCAACTCCTTCAGTGCCTCTATCACTGTTGCTTCTCTTCACCCTGCCTCTCTGATATCCTCCTCTATTGAACTCCCTCCTACCACTATACCTTCCATTGTATCTAAGATGACTGCTGCGTTGATGGTTTGTGGGTGTCTTTAGAACCAACACTACCTATTCTTGATTATCTTCCCAGCATCTGGGATTCGGACGATGCACTTCGTGTCATTCGCGTTTGACTTGCCTTGGGACTTGCCTGAGCGATGGACTATTTTCATATGGAATCGCGATAGCCAGAGCAACTACCCGGCTTGTCAGCCGAGTTAGGTTCTGGGCTCTTGTCTAGTGTTCCAAGTTCTTTGTGATCCAAGTAGACAGTGACTTTAGGAAGTCCTTCTAAATGATGTTGCCATTCCTCCAGAGCTCTAACGATTGCCAACAGTTCCTTGTTGTAGATCTCATAGTTGCGCTCTGCTGGTGACATTGTCTCTGAGCAAAATGCTACTAGATGCATAAGGTTGTCGTCTTCGCTGCAATAGGACTCCTTCAGTTGTGAAGTTTGATGCATCTAATTTGATCTCTGTCTCTCTGGTTGGGTTGTATATTGCCAGGATCGGCGCTGTAATGAAAGCTTGGCGCGAAACCATCAAAGGCCTGACTGCTCCTCTAGTCTCCATTGCTAGGGTGTGTCCTTTTTGGTCAAGTTGTTTAGTGGGCATGCCCAATACAAAATCCTTCGATGAACCTTCGATAGAAATTCGCGAAGCCCAAGAATCCTTGTACATCTCTGAGAGTCCGAAGTGTGCCAGTCAATGATAGCTCGTATCTTGGCTGGGTTTATCCTACCTCTCCGGCTCGGATGACCATGCCCAGGTATTCGACTTCTTCCTTGTTGAACTCGCACTTCTTTGGCTTCAAGAACAAGTCATACTTCTTCAGTTGTCACAGCACTTCATGCGTCGTCTCTCGGTGTGTCTCTGAATTGCTACTGTAGATCGAATGTTGTTCGTAGACAGCCATCTTGTTTACTGCTATCAAGTTTGCAAAGATAGCGTTCATGAGTGACTGAAGGTAGCCGGTGAGTTCGTCAGTTTGAAGAACATGACTCTCGGCTTGAAGAGTCCTCTATTGGTAATGAATGCTGGTTTCCATTGATCTAACTTATGAATCCGAATGTTGTTATAGTCCCATTGCATGTCGAACTTTATAAAGACTCGAGCTCCCTTTAGCTTGTTGATGATGTCTGACACTAGAGAGAGTAGGCAGCAGTTTTTAATCGTGATCTCGTTGAGCTTCTGGTAGTCCTGGACTAGTCGTGGTTTGCCATCCTTCTTTTTAATAAAGAAGGCTGGGGATGCCATAGGATACTTAGAGGGAATGATGTATCCTTTGGCTAGACTCTCGTCAAGGAAAAATCCTAGCTCTTCATCCTCTGGAATTGACATCAGGAAGGCTTGGGTGTGCAGTGTTTCTGGAGCTCCTTCCTTAAGGTTGATGGTGTGGTTCCATGACTTGTGCCCTGGTAGTCGATGTGTGGCTCTTCTTCAGAGAATGCGTGAGTGTGGCAACGGTACTCCTTTGGGACCATTTCTTTGAAAGACCTTTGCCCTCACTTGTGCAATTCCTCTTTGGCAATCTGCTGCAAGTAAGTGTATCCAGTGCGCATCCAGAGCTCCTCTTCTCCTTCCAGAAGTCCAGCTTTGACCCAACTTCACTGTGCTTTCCTGTTGGCTTCCACTCTCTGAAAGCGCTGCTCTGCCTCCAACTCCAGTGTTTTGTCTCATTAATCAACTTGCAGGTTGACTGATCTAAGCCAGGGCAATCCCAAGATGACGTCCTCAGGCCCTAGGCTTGTTATCAGAAAATCCCATTCTTGATCATAGCTGCTAATAACCAGTCGAAGCCTTGCGAAATGAGTAATGGTTCGGCTTGGTTGGAACTCCCATCAAAGTTGTAAAGGGGCAGTTGGTGGGCCAACAGACTGAGTGTAAACTTGTGCTTTCGAGTGTAGTCTTTGTTGACGAACAGTTCACTAGTGACGCTGTCTAGCATGGCCCGAATTTTTCACCTGCTACGTAAGCTGCAACTTGGAAGTGCTTCAACTGGTGATCTATCTCCTGAAGTTGGCATGAAGAAACCATATCATACATGCTACTTACAACATCTGGTACAGAGGGACTGATGCTACAAGCTCACATGCTACAGTGTCAGTGGAACTACAGAACGGCGGGGTTGAACCTGTGCTAGTCGTCGGAGTTGAATCCTATGGGTCCGTGTTAACTACTAGTACTACAAAGGAAACGGTTTTCTTGGAACACAACTGAGCAGAGTGGGACTTTAAAGACAGAGCTAAAGGAACTTGGGACAGCAAGAGTACATGTATAGAAGGGTCAGAGTCGGGGTCATTGTCTGTTTCAGAGCATGGATCTACATTCAGTATAGAAAAACAATTGAAACCAGGGAAACACGCTGGGTTCCTAGCAGCAGTCTTAGCTAAGAACCTTACAAAAAATCCCCTGTTACCTCATGAAGACGCGCCTCCAGCAACGCTACTGACTGTGCTAAGGCTGTCACCGTTGCCTCTGACACCGAGGGAAGAGCTTGACGAGGAGGAGTCTGAGATACTCGACAAGGGAGGAGTCGAAGTACTGACGCCACTGTTGACAATGGCCTTAGAGGTTCATTGCCGTTCGTGCTAGTCGCATTGACTCTTGCTGCTGGTGTCTCTGCTTGGCCCATATAGTGGGAGCGGCGTAATGCAGAGGTATGCCCCACTATATGGCAATATTGACAGATCAACCTGCAGTGAGGATAGGCTGACACCGTGTGGTCCTTCGAGCTGCATCCAAAGCATCTTCCAGCCAAAGCTTTGCACCGAGGCTTGAGCGAACCCTAGTACTGGAGCCGTTGCCAAAATGTCCATGGCGTCTGGGTCGGCTGGCTGAATTGGGGCCGCCCGAAGTGAAATGTCGAGGCTCTGCAGTTGCTGTCAACATTATGGATCTAGGTTGATGCCCTTGCTCGCATGCTCACTTTGCATCTTGCTTGCGCTTCCTTTGTCGATGTCCTATGCTGCCTCGACAACACACATTAGAGTCGAAGTGTCTTTGCCTGTCTCAGCGATGCAGTCCTTGACATAGGTAGACAAGTGCTTCTTGTACCGGATGTGTTTGTCCTCGTCACTAAGAGTGGTATGGCCCGCATGCTGGTAAAACAGCGCTTTATACTCCTGGGCTATCTTGTTCCCCATCCGAAGGGTGTTAAGAGAGGCTAGAGCATCTCCTGCCTCGTCCACTGTTTCAAACCTTGTCCTGAATGCGCTCAAGAAATTGGACCAGTCCGCGTATGGGGTTTCCCCTCTTATTAATGCTTCTAGGGTTGGGGTTGCCCAGATCGCTGTGCCTCCCACTAAGTAGTTCATGCACGCTTCCACTCACTCATTCGCTTGGGTCTGATAGAAGTTTCCATGACCAGGTTTCCGTTGGTGTCGTATCGTTGGTGCTGAATCCGGTCACTCAAGCCTTCCTTTTAGTCTTGAGCCCAGACTGTGTAGGCTGCTAGAAATCAGCGTGCATCTTCTGTTGACTTTCTATTGTATGTCGCCAGCTTCGCACGTATCATTTGGATACGGGCTATGCAGTAACTACTGCATTAACAATTGGCGGTGCCTGTGGTCCCTGTTGCGCTTGCACGGCCTACATGTTGTTGACATTCTGAGTGAGGTTGGCCACTTGTTGAGCCAAAGCCTGGACCGAAGCTGCTCGAGTGTCATTGGTTGAGCCATGGGTGCTAGTCGCGAGTCACGGGAGGTGGGGGGCGGAGGAGCTGTGGTGATGGATCTTGTGGAAGGAGGGCTGCTGGTGTGACTATTAGAGTCTGTGTGCGCCAAAGTGCTGGTTTGAGGTGTGAGCATGTAGAGGTTCTGGAGGAGTTCAAGGAATATGGGGCTTGGTAAGCTAGAACTTCCTGCTGGAAGTTGGATTGGTGGCTCTCTGGGGTGCTGTTCTACTTGAAGTTGTTGGATTTAATCTGGGTGTTCTCTCTTGTACACTGCCTTGACACCGGTGTAATGATTAGGGCACAATTATTAGTTGCACCTCTCGTAGATCAGTGGTTCATCGTGGTAGTCATATTGGTTGCTTGAGTTGTAGTAGTACAATCACAGCTGAGCAGTCGAACTGCTGCGTGGGGCTGCTTCTTCAGACACGTTGGCAATGAGTAGAGTGCATGTGGACCTCCTCGCACACAGTGGGAACTCCAAAGTTCACCGCACTGGTGTCCTGCTTAATTGCAGTACAGTAAGGGAAAAGGATGAAAGGGAGTGAGCAGAGTTTCAGTGGTACTGTATCTTTGGACTGTTAGTGCCTGTGCTTCACAGAGGTTCAATCAGACCAGTGCAGTTGGGAGATCTTGATCTAATGTTGCGAAGACATGCTCGACAGCGTGATCGAGTGAAGCGGATCGAAGTGGATGTGGAATAGATGACAATATACGTATGAGGAGGGCGACAAGGGCCAACTCCTGGTAGACCTCACAGAACGAGCAGGCTAGTGCCAGTACTTGTTTCCAATGACCAAGTTAGCATTGCTATGATGTACAGTACATGGAATACATACCTTGTCCCCAATGACCAAGAGGTCGAGATGAAGGACAAGGCAAGAGAGTCTGAGTGCTAAGTGTTCGAGAGCGTGAGAATAATTGAGCCGTGTTTGGGCGCTAAGCGCCGGGATTATCGGAATGAAGTCCAAGGCTTTGGGGCTACTATCAGGCCATGTATTTGTGCTAACTAAATGCAAGGAAAATGAAAAATACTACTACTTGTGCATGTCCATCTGCGACAGATAGCACAGGGCACATTAATAGCAGCCTTTTGGGCCCTTTAGATCTAATCTCAGATACACAGATCACTTGATTAGACTGCTTGTATAATATGACACACTCTGAGTGTTTGTCTACCTTCAATTGAACTTTAATTACATGCCTG
The DNA here is from genome assembly GCA_024811115.1 of Terana coerulea. NCBI lineage: Eukaryota > Fungi > Basidiomycota > Agaricomycetes > Polyporales > Phanerochaetaceae > Terana > Terana coerulea. The sequence goes on from JAKOGH010000941.1 coordinate 117,965, forward strand.
TGCTTATTGGTGCAACTTTCTACCCCTTAATTACCATATGTAGAAATATCCCACCTTTTGCTGCTTTCTGCCTTTTCCTTGCAGTTCTTCAAGCTCTATTGCATGCCTATGGGCATTATAAGCTTATAATGAATTTGTTATATTACAGTAGCATATATATTACTTTTGTGGCAAATAGAAGCCTGTAGAGGTACTGAATAGACTATTTAGCTTTTCAAAGTTTGGAAAGTACAAATATCTTCTATTAAGCTGTAACAAAATGTTAAAGCATAGAGAGGTACATGTATAGTCTTTATAATGTACAACAAATCATTTTGTATCTGTCAGAGGCTCTATAAAGGCCTACAAAAATGAGCCATTTAATACATCAATAATACAAAAATATTCCAGAGGCTTGTTATAGCTATGAATAGACTGGTGTCAAATTTAAGAGGAACAGATGCGTTATAAGAAAGCTGGAGAGCATCAAAGACTGCCTCCTACGTTACATGATCTATAAATCATCTTAAAATGAAGGTATCTAAGAATTGCTATCGTATTTATGTTAGTGAACCACCTCGAGTATCTGTATCCAGATGGCTTAGGATATACACCAACATATCAGAGGTGCATACACAATATTTTTAGCAAATATGTTTTCAACTCCATATATCAGTGCATGCAGTTTCTCATTTAGAATGTGTTCAAACTGCATTATGGGCCTAATAAACCCTCTGCACAACTGGCTATGACTGTTCAGCTTTGCTGTAAATATTTCCAATTATACATTGTACTATTTACATAATCACTACAAGTTTTTATAGTAAGGAGGTAAGTATCCACATTGCTGAAATGCAGTAAATCTTGTCCATTCCTGAGAGCTATACCTAAACCTCCAAAAAGATCATCTGCGGGTTGGCATGAAGGTTAGTACAGTATTAGTAAGCTACAGATAGATAGTATACTTTGATAAGCATCTGCTGGTATACTTTATATAGAGTTTTATGCGATGCGGCTATTTGTATAGCTAGGACAACATATAAATCTCACTGAAAGTGTAAGAGTTTCATATAATTACTTATTCAAAACACCGCTCACAATATATAGCATCTGAATTCTTTAGGAAATTGAATTATTTTACATATCCTACCATTTTCTAAGACTGTGATTCTATTCAAAGATACTTTGTGACTCTCCAAAGCCTCAATAGACCTTTATAAATAGTGTGAGGTGCAATTAAAGTAAGTGCTTCAGCTGTCAGAGAACATTGAGTTTGATTCCGAGGATAGCATATAAGCTTAGCTCACCTCTCACATCTTCCCTCACCTCTCATTACCTCACATGTACCCTTAGCAGTGCCAGCATCTCGTCAATGCTCTTTTACCATCAAATTTGGTGTTTTAAAAGAGTTGACACAGTTGCCATACGGCCACTATGGTCTATAAGGCCAACACAACAGTTCAACACTGCAAATATCACTAGTAGCCACTAACACTCTGCAACATACCCTAAGAGGCTCTTGAAGAGTGCACGAGAAATGTAGGACTCATGCATGCTATGTAGACATGCTATGCATGCACCAAGTAAGCACAAAGATCTCACATTACCTTGCCATCACTGCCATCTGCCTTCCCCATCCACAACTATGCATGCACAGCTTGTGGATAGTTTCTCTTGTATTAACACTGCGTTTTATTTCTTTTTAGACACTTGTTCTGTTTGCCAGTGCTAGTGTACCACTGTAAGCTAGATGAATAGTAACTGCAACACATATCTAACGTGCACCAACTTCCCTCTCCTTTTCCTATATACAAAGTCAAAGCTCTGCCACTATGACATGCAGTAACATTTTGGCTACATCGCTGTAGCTAGATATGCTTGAGCTCACTATAAATGGCTGTGTCATAAATTTCCCTCAGCACTAGTCCACAGTGCTGAAAGTATAACATTAAATCACAGAACATGTCACTAAGTTGTTATATAGCATTAAAAGACACTGGATCAGTTTGTCATGTGCTTATTGCGCAGTTATCAGGGATATACCTCATATGTACGTGGAATCCAGGACTTAGGTCTGGAACTGTTCTAGACTATAACCTCAGTATGATATCAGTATGGCATCATAGACTGATAGTGTGCAGTAGCTTAATTAGGACATCTAGATAGTGTTGATGTTAGCATAATAGCTAGGTCAGATCTGATAAAAGAGTTAAAGCAGCAATATGCTCTAGAGCTTTGGTTAGACATTACCTGACTGTATTAGTCAGCATATGGTATTGGAGGTCTTAAATAGTGTTTGGGGTTCCTCTACACATGTATATAAGAAGGCTGGTCTGTAGGCTAAAACTCCAGACTCAACAACATTGTTGATTCATATCTACTCTCCTAGCTCTACTCAAGTCCCTCTGCTTCCCCACTTCTTTCAAAGTCATCCAAGCAAGTGAATATTATAGTTTTGTGATAGATCTATTAAAATAAGTACTCACTAATGGATGCTGCTCATTTTCTAATTATAAGGCTGAGTTTTGCACAGATACTGACCTCTTCTGTTTACACTTGAACAGACTGGTAGTGTGTGGATCTTCTCGCAGGTGGAGTTAAAAATCAAAATATGTGGAGATGTGTTCTTTGAAGACATCACACATTTCTAACTCTAGCATATGAAGTAGCCACACAATATCCTTGAGTGTAGATAACTTCTGCCCCCTTAGGCTGCTTGTAAACACTATGCCTTTGCAGTCATTTTGCTTTTAGCGAGAGTGAGCTTTATGAGCTATGCGAAATCATCCTGTCATAAATTTCCCTCAGCGCTAGTCTACAGCGCTTAGAGTGTAACATCAAGTCATGGGACACGTTACCCAGTTGTCACAACAGCATTACAAGATGCTGATCAGTTGGCCATGCAACGGAAGCATGGTTATCAGGGATATGCCTCATACAGACATAGGATCATGGACTCAGTTCTGGATTTGTTCTAGACTATGACCTCACTATGAGGTCACTATGACATTGTGTACTGGTAGTATACAGTAGCTAGATTAGAACATCTAGATAGTGTTGATGTTAGCATGATAGCTAGGTCGGATCCTGATAAGGGAGTTAGAGCGGTGGTATGCTCTGGAGCCTTAGTCAGACATCACCTGACTGTATCAGTCAGCATATGGTATTGGAGGTCTTAGATAGTGTCTGGGGTCCCTCTACACATGTATATAAGGAGGCTGGTCTGTGGGCTAAACCTCAGACTCAACAACATCGTTGATTCATATCCACTCTACTAGCTCTACTCAAGCCCCTCTGCTTTCCCCACCTATTTCAAGTCATCCCAGCAGGTGAGTATTGTAGTTTTGTGATACATCCACTCCTTCATTTTATCATATAAAATAGCTCATAGATTTCCAAAACAAGTACTCTTGCCGCCACAGCACACCACTCCCAGTTCAACTTCTGCAGGAACCCCTAATGGTAGAGCCTGAAATGGGGTGCAATGGTCTGTAAATAGTTCTGTTCAGGTTCAGTCTATGTGGTTGTATTGCTGTTTCAAGTCTATACATGCACATTTCATGCTGGTAATATCTAAAAGCACATTTTGAAGATATACCAAGTAAGCTCAGTGTTGTGCTCAGACTTAGAAAGTTAGACAGTGCACTTATGCAAACACTTATCTTATCTAAACAATAGTAACTTTCAAATTAGAAACATCACGGTCAAAAGAGCCACTCAACCAGAATTGCACAGCTGATGAGCTAACATAAAACCATCAACTGCTCTCGACGCTAAATGCACAAAATCACAACTATAGCAACATACTTTATTTCTATTTTAAAGAGTTGTGTTGAAATTTGTAAGCTGGTCATTTCAGTCTGCCAAGGTTGTCTCTCACCACCTTGCGCTCATGATAGCCAAACCAACATTCAATTGCTTCCAGGAGATATCGGAAGTGCAGATTTCTGGAGCATCTTCTTAGCAATACCTAGCTACCACCCTTCATCTTGTGCATTGAATACACCTAGTTGTGCATGGTGCTACTTACAGACTGTGTTTTCAAAATACTATTGAAACTGAGAAATGTAAGAGAGGACCTAATATTGAATCCAGATTGTGACAGTGGTGTGACCGAACATTTCTAAATGCTACGCTAGCTTTGAAAAGTCTAATGTTTTTGCTTATGTGCCACTTGCCCTGTAATGACTACGAAGTTGCACTCATCTCTAAACCACTTGCAAGGTGCTCTGTGTGCTAGCCAGTGGCACCAGGCATACCCAAAGGAAGCTGCCCTTCAAAACTCCAATAGCAAGATGAGGTAAGTTAAGTCTGCGTGGTGGGAGAGGTGTTGCATAGAACTACGGAGTTGCTAGTGTTATGAGAGCTCTAATAAATGAGCAGTGCTATGCTATAGTGCATTGCAATACTGATACACACATTTTGAAGCTCATGCAATATTATAATCCTCATTAACTTTACCATATCATCTTTGGGACTCAAAGTAGCATTTCGCTGGCTATAACTCAGCTTAGGTATGGGATATTGAAGCTGTATCATCTTCTTTGAGGAGTTGTTGGGCAACTTAAATGATGAAGTTTAGAGGCTGAGATATCATTGGCTAAATCACACCTTCTGCTGTGTTTCTGAGTTTTGCTCATTGTGAACAACTACTTGCTGATGTTCAAAACTGCATATAATGCAGTCACTGGAATTTACACCTCTATGTATGCATATCACCTCCCCAAGGTGCTGTATAGCAAGCAGCAATCATTTGCAGCTGTGTACCCTGGACAATCTCAATACATATGCTACTCTCCATCATTACAACTAAAATGAATGGAAATGACAAAAATGTCTTACCTGGATCAGTAATATTGCACATAGTCTTGTCGGACTTTTCATGACTTTTTATATTTTTGGTCTCTCTCACCTATCTTTTGTCTTTTACAACCAGATCTTTTGGGTCTTGTCACAAAGATTGAGTATGTCTTTTGAGCAATGTGAAGTTGATGTGGAGCAGAGTAGGAAGGAGCATTAACACTTCACAACGACCATTGCATGTGCACAGCTCTTCCCAAAATGGTAATTAGCATCTTTCAGATCTAATATAACCAAACAGACCCAAGGTCGTTGCCTTTGGCACTGAGCTCTGCCTATTTTGTATCTTCGTCAGGCTTAAACCTTCCATTAATATTGATGAAGCTTATGGGTTCTAAGATGTAGAATGAGTATGTATGCAAGAGATCAGCACGTAGAATTAGATCTCTCAGTTTTTAAAGGTGTTGCATGTAAGGCTTAAGGATAAACAGTGCTCTGAGCTAACCGACTGCAAAAGCTTGCATTGACACAGGTTCTATCACTTAAGACTAAATTAGTACTGTTAGAATTATTTAAACAGGTTCTGTGTTCTACTGAATACTAAAATGCAATCTCATATGAGTAGTGATCAGCATATATATTGACATGGAACGCTTAGAACACATCAAGGGTGTTTAAAAACTCTAACTCTGGAAGTACAAAATTCTTCCAAAACACCGCTAGCAAATGCACTCTTTGTACAATAGTGTTAATGTCATAAATTTCCCTCAGTGCTAGTCCACAGCACTTAGAGTATAACATCAAGTCATGGAACTTGTCACCAAGTCATTACATGGTGTTACAAGATGCTAGATCAGTTTGCCATATGCTTGTTAGAAATATACACATTTGAAATAATAGACAAGTTGTGCTATTTGTGTTTGTTTACGCGTTAGGAAGGTCATGGGTCTTGATGTAGGTCAAACTCCTAGGCACTTACCTGTATTGGTCAACACTAACGCGTGATGCTGGCACTGTCATTCTTCTTTGCTTTAACTACTTTTCAATTATTTTTGCTCTGTGGTCTTTCTCATCCTCACCCGTTTTATACTACGCTCTTTCACTTATTTCATAATATAACTATTATCTTTTAATTGGACTCCTGAGAGTCAGTCATCAAAGGTGGATCGGTTGGAGCATTGAGTTATGTCTTTCAGTGAGAACACTGCTTTTGCTTTTGTTTATTTAAACCCCTTATTTTTTACTTTAGAATATTTCCATAAGGAATTGTAATGTATGGCATTTAATCAAAGATGCCCTGTTCAATGTTCTACTAGAGTATTCCAATCACTTGTATTTTCAAACTTTCTTAACTTCACATCGGTGCACACAATATAGCAATGTGCACTGTGCACAAGCTGACACAGGCAAGCACTACTCTAACATGCTCAGCACTAGATCAACACGTAGCGTAAAGATAAGACATGGATCCAACGCATACGCAATCTTAGTGTCAACATGCAATATTCTAATCCACAGTGCGCGTAAGGCAACATAGGCAACCAAGACGCAGTTGACCACAGTACAGTTGACCACGGCATAGTTACAACACAGTCAACTACGGCACAGATACTACAGGCATGAGATATGCATGTATAGACTTGAAACAGTAATACAACTATATGAACTGAACCTAAACAAAACTATTTACAGACCATTGCACCCCATTTCAGGCCCTGCCCTTAGAGGGCCTTGCAGGAGTTAAGCTGGGTGTGGTGTGCTGTGGCAGGGAGGGTACTTGTTCTAGAAATCTATGAGCTATTTTATGAGATAAAATGAAAGGGTGGATGATTTCTGAAAAAGTGATATGCTCAAGCAGTCTCTTAGCTCCATATGGTATGCCTCTTCAGCTTATATGGTGATATAAGCAAGAAAAGGTTACTACTGGCATCATCGATGCTATACGTCAGCAACTCCATCACCGCTACTAGAAGGCATTTGTCTCTGAGATAGGTGAGCCCCCCTGCCTATGTTTCCTACAGTATTACCATTGTGCAACTTATGGTGAAGGGGCTTAGCAATATCACAAACATGTCCAAGCCCTCACTCAATAATGATAATATGCTTTCGCGAGTGGCAAGCAATATCCAAGGGCACTCCTTGAATTCGCTTATCAAGTAGGCTAAGAGGGCCTTGATGTAGGCGGCATCCAAATGACTTCTCTATTGCCAGCACTAAGTTCTTAATGGGGTCTTAGAGACAACAGAGGTTCTCAGAAAAGAATTCTCCATGGGCAATGCCAGTAGAGCACTCTTCATTAGCAGTGAGTGAGCTAGAGAGAGAGCCACAGCTAGGCAGTGAAAGGGGGCCTCAATAAGATTAAATGTCTCCTCAAGGTAGGGGTTGAGCAGCATATTTGTAAATAGAAAGTCAGCAGCCTATAAGGGCAGAGATGCCTTCAACAACCGCATGGAGTCAGGTGGGATGTTTGCATGGTAGTGTCGAAGCTTGGCGCTAGTAGTTTAGAAATAAGTAATAGCAAAAAGGATGAGTAATTCAGTAGCCTTGCACTGCCAACATTTCCTCCGTGCTTGCTATCCTGGGCAGAAATGATGGACATTGCAAGCATTGCTGCAACTTTTGTCATATCGGATTTGGGAGTTGTGAATATCATAGACTTTAGAGCCTCATAGATGGCAAGGATGAGCTTGAGATATATGACTGTTAAGCGAGTCGGTTTGGTATGAGTTATAGAATAGATTGCCTGTATAAACGATCTTAGACTAGTAACACTAATAAAGTATAGGTTGGATAGTTACAGTGACAGCCATTAGCTTAGTGGATGCATTGTGGGAAGCGTAGATGATGGGCTTCAAGTTCATATGTCTGGCTGTCCTCACTGTTTCTAAACCATTGGAGATTGTGACAGTGAGCTTATTGAGGGTCTGTCGAATTGCAGAGTTGCTGGACTGAGGTCATGGGCTAGTTTTGTAGTGCAAGCTAAGTGTATAAAAATGATAGCCTATGTTGATATGCTAAATATCCTGAGGGATGACCTGTGACTTCAGATAGAATACCCTAAGTAATCCACACAGATACTATGGGAGGTCACTGATGTGTACACTATAGGAAGTTAGCTTTACATTTCTGGTTCTCATTTTCTATAAGAGAAATTGAATAGTGGAGGGTGCAAGCTGTGTTGGAGAAGAAGACCTGTCACTATATTCACACAGATGAATAGCTTTTGGAGCATAACCAGGATTTTAGGTTTATAGTGGGCTGGACTAATTTAAGAAGTCATTCAGGATTAATATAACAAAGTGATGGGGGACTTTAACAAAATCTATTTTATTTCTAAAACCAATCAACATGCTGCCCAGATGTGCACTAAGTTCAATGGCAACCTCCTCTTTATCCTCATCCTGCGCTGCATGTTGGGCATGATCTACTTGCTCCGAGTCTTATGCCTGAAAGTAAATAAAAGGCATGATCAAAATAAAGTCTTAAAGACGGCGCAAGCACTGCACATAGTATCGTAAACAGTGAAGACAATGGTATGCAGCATCTAAGAGGGTGCAAATGTATAAGTGATAGGTATATGCAAGGAGTGGGCTATGTAGGCTATAAATAAGGTCTGAATACAATACGCATGGTAACGGTACTTTAATAATACTAAAATACCAAAATCTAAAAGGTATGTACTTTCCCACCAGGATTTGCACACGCTGTCATAAAACCTCCAACTATAGAGTTGATTAAGACACTTACCATTGTACATCTCGAGGGCTGGAGGCTATAAACTATGAGTCAGAATACTATGTGATAAGCAATTAATTATCATGCTTTTGGCAATAAAAGAATGTACCAACCCTTATTATGTTACGACTAAGCTGCAGCCAACTGCAAACTGTCGGAATAATAGCACCCAGCCGCTGCTATACACAAGCACCTATCAGCGCCATAAGGACTATTGCCTATTATGGACATAGAAGATCCAGAGTATAAACTTGGGTATTCTATGAACTAGAGTAAAGTCTTCTGACTTCTCACTATATGCCACATGCACAGACCTCTGTGGATAGATAGACCTAAGTATTATTATAGAAGTCTTAGTAGTTCCAAAGGTTCTATATTATTTGTATATATACTAGCCTAAATATGCTGAATACCACTAAGTTCAGTTGTATTCTTCTTTTCAGGTTATGAGCTTTAAGCTCTATACTCATACTCGTTACCTTTGTCAACTCTACGTTTGAGCAGTGATATGCTCTAGAGCCTTAGTCAGACGTCACCTGGCTGTATTAGTCAGCACATGGTATTGGAGGTTTTAGATAGTGTCTGGGGTTCCTTTACACATGTATATGAGGAGGCTAGTCTGTGGGCTAAACCCCAGACTCAATAACATCATTGATTCATATCTGCTTTACTAGCTTTACTCAAGTCCCTCTGCTTTCCCCACCTCTTTTCAAGTCATCCCAGCAGGTGAGTATTGTAATTTTGTGATAGTTTGTTGAGTCTACTCTGCTGCTTGGTGTTGCTGTCAAGGGCAACAAGCAGGAGCTTTGTTGCAGTATTGTGCAGCATACATATCGTTATACACAGTGTGTTGAAATGAACACTATTGCTATTTGTGTTCTGGGGGATCTTACTACTGTTCTACAATGGACTGAGGCTATGAGCTGGTTGCTGTCAAGGACTATGCTCTATATCATTGAGAAGCACTATGGCTTAGGCTGTGGGCTGCTATTATGGCAGCATGCTAATCTTCATGCCGATCCTCAGGCTGGTAAAGAGGTGCTTGCTGCGCTGTATAGTGTAGAGCAACATTTTGGTGTGACTTACCTTCGAGTAGTTGCAGCTATGAGTCTTCAGGTGTTGACAGCAAACCAATTTGGGCGAGCATAGAGTCAATGTAATATTGGCTTAAAAACCTTTTGCTGCATAGCTGGAACTGTGTCAGCAACCCCATACCACTTTTGATTGAGTTAGTACCTCCAAACCTAGTGAGAGAAACCAGGCCGTTGTTGACACTACCAATTGTATGCATCAAGACTGCACGACCTCAACAGGTCATTCTATTTGTTCACTATTTTCTGTATCATGTTTGCCGAAATAGAGACCAGTACTGATGCCATTGTTATGCAGCCATGCTGAAAGTACCTCCTGCGTTTACCACCTCCACGTGAGGAATGAGCCTTTAGGCCTTTGCAAATGCATCTCCCTTCAAAGGAGATCTGAGCCAAGTAAGCCAACATTTGCAAGCTATAAAAGGTCTACAACTCCAACATCCCTAAGCTGCACTCTTATCCTCTTACTTCCGAGGGAGAGTAAGCAGCTTACGGAAGAGGCTTAAGCTGACACGTTGCTTAAGCGCATCAAGTCTTACGCTTTGTTCAAGTAGCGTCGGAAAGAGCTGCTCAACTGCCTCTCTGACCCTCGCTGCCATTCATTTGAATAGCTCGCACCTCGCGAAGTATCAGGTCCCCAAGCTGCCCTCAGCTAAGCTTCATTTTTGTTGAACAAAGCTGCTCAAGGGTTCTAATGAACTCTAGCTGATGCTCAAGGCAACAAAAGTTTGCCTCGACCCAGTCTTTGAGAAACTCTGCAAAGAGAACTTACTGCAGGACACTGGTCACACCAAATGGGTGCATGTGCCTGAGGAAATTCAGAACAAGCTCTGGGGTGGGTACAACAAGTTCCAGAACATCTACAAGAATTTGGACTTGGTGGGGTAGAAGTTGGGTAATAAACAGTAGAGAGAGTTGACAGGTGCATTAAAGCGTATTGGAAATGTTTTGTTTACAAACCTAAATGCTAGATTTGCAGAGATTTGTAGTCAACTAGCAGCATTGGATGTAGCAATCCTTAAGACTGCTAATTAAACTTTGCATTTACTACTTGGAATAACTAGCTGGGATGCAACAACCAAATTGACCTCTTGCGTACGACATTTTATTAAAATTGGCACTAATATAAAGAGCAGAAATGCCTTCTTTCACCAACTTTGTCCTTGACTGCACTACAGAGGTCATTGCTGACCCTGTAGTGGCTCTCCTATACGATGTCAACACTAACTCTGATCACTTCAGTGATGCACAGTTGGCAGCTATTCTCCATGTAATGCAGAACACTTTTGCTCAGTTTATTTGAATTAGCACAGACTTTGCCCAAGGACATGTCACTAACATATTAGGTCACTGACTGTGTCAGTGTAGCGCGTGTGGCCCAGAATATCTAAGGGCATTACAGACCTGTTATTGCCTTAAACTTCTGTCTGCTAGATGCAAATAGTCCCTCTAAGAAGCCAGCAACTAGCAAAAGCCGGCCAGACTATTTAGCAGGTTAAGGTCTCGTTCGTTATCGGAATTAACCAAACAAATCACTCCACCAACTAAAAATGGCCATGCACCACCACCCATAAAATCATGAAAGAGCTATCAATCTGTCAATCCTAGTCATGTCTGGATCTGGTGAGTTTCCGGTGTTGAGTTAAATAAGCCGCAGGCTTCACACCTGATGGTGCCCTTCCATCAATTCCTTTAAGTTTTAGCCTTGCGACCATACTCCCCCAGAACCCAAAGACTTTGATTTCTCATAAGATGCCGAGTGACACATCAAATTGAGTTCACCTGATCTCTAGTCAGCATAGTTTACTGTTAAGACTACAACAGTATCTGATCGTTTTCAATCCCTTAACCTTCGTTCTTTGATTAATGAAAACATTCTTGGCAAATGCTTTCGCGAGTAGTTAGTCTTCCGTAAATCCAAGAATTTCACCTCTAGCAACGGAATACTAATGCTCCCAACTATCCCTATTAATCATTACAGTGACTCTAGAAACCAATAAAATAGAACTGCATGTCCTATTTTATTATTCCATGCTAATGTATTCAGGCATAAGCCTGCTTTGAACGTTCTAATTTTCTCAAGGTAAAGTCCTGGTTCCCCAACACACCCAGTAAAGGGTATGCCGGCTCACCAAGAGGTAAGACCCAGCCAGACAGTACATACCGTTAGGTAGACCACCCGGCCAGGCCTGAAGTTCAATTACGAGCTTTTTAACTGCAACAACTTTAATATACACTATTGGAGCTGGAATTATCACGGCTGCTAGCACCAGATGTGCCCTCCAATTGTTCCTCGTTAAAACATTTAAATTGTACTCATTCCAATTATAAAACCCGAAAGAGCCCTATATTGTTATTTATTGTCACTACCTCCCGTGTCGGGATTGGATAATTTGCACGCCTGCTGCCATCCTTAGATGTGATAGCCGTTTCTTAGGCTCCCTCTCTGGAATTGAACCTTTATTCCCTGTTACCCGTTAAAACCATGGCAGGCCTCTATTCTATCATCGAAAGTTGATAGGGCAGATATATAAATGAAGCATCGCTGGCACAAGGTCATGCAATTCGAGAAGTTATTATGAATCACCAAAGGAGCGGCAAACCGCATACGTTACCAAAACTGCAGTTCTAGTCCAGTTTTTCACCTTTAGTTTTCTTTTATAAATGGTTCTATTTATAATTTTGGTCAAAGAAAGTATATAGCTTGGAAACTAGTTCACACCAGTTTAGGGCTGTATTTAATGCTTATCAAGCCAATAGTTTAATTGAATGAAACTATTCGAAAGTGCTGATAATTTACATTAAATAATGAGAAATTAGCGAAATGAATACACAGAAATTAAACCTGCCACACTTTAGTAGCAATCTAGTAGTGCTAAGTTTTAAAGAGTTAGCTCATAACTCTAACTAGCTGACATAGACTAATATTAGTATAAATAATATAAGCATGTTCCCAAGTATTGACATGAAGACTATAGCCTAGGCATAAGCACTAAGAAATGGATTGCAAGCAATATACTTGAATATATCTCTAGATGGCAAGCATAAGATGGCACACTATAAACTAAATAGAATACTATAAATTCTAATCATGTTTATACATATTCAATAGCATGTTATAAGCATAGTAAAATAAAATTGCCATTTTGAAATATTCACAGCATAAGCTATTAGGCTTATATCGTAAAAAAGAGTTGAATTCAGAGACTTATTACCATTTAAATAGCAAATAGCACCTAAGGAGTATGCAGGCGATATTTTTTATATGTGTAGGCATTTTGATGAATATACTCACAATTCTTGGCATTTATCAGGCTTCATTAATTTATAGTTTATCCTAGCCAGTAAATAGCAAAAAATGGAGTGTAATATCAAAATACAAATGAAGTACTGCAAGTTAGGGAAATATTCAAGCATATATAAAAGCTTGTAATAAGCGTCGTAAAATATAATAATGATTTTGGAACATTCACAGCTTGAGCTATATAGCTGACATTGTGCAAAAGCAAACTTTAAGGGCTTTGTATCATTGAAACAGGAAAATAGCACATACTAAGTATGCAAATATGTTTCATGCATATACATATGCATTTCCACGAAGATATTTATAATCTCACAAATTGATCTGGCTTTTGGATCTGTGATTCACCTAGGCAAATGGATAGCGGTGATAGAATACAGCACTAAAATACTGGTAAAATGACACAAATATCTGCATATGTTTGGGCAAATGCTCAATGTGTATGTAAAAATTAGTAGCAATTTATAATGCACTATGCAATACAAAATAAAATCACAGAAATGCTAAAAATATGTAATAGTGTAATTTATAATCTAATTCAAATTTTAAAATTAACATATATCCCTAACAATGTTTAAACATTGTCACAATGCTAATTCTGTAGCTTCTAAGCTGTTCTCTTTATTTACTGCTACAAAGAGTGTCTAAATTACTAAATGCGATTATACACACATTTAATATGTGCACATTGTTGCTTAAATAGTTTCATACTTATATAGCTTTCAGTAAATTTGTAATAAGTTGCCTAATGTTGCGCTTTGCAGCTATATTCAAAGTAGCCAGATATTATTCGCTTTTTGTAAGCATGTATTGATAAAACAATATATTAAGTGGTAGCATATATATAGTAGTTTATTATTTTACTTGCAGCATTGACACTATGTTTAATATAACAAACTTATTATATGTATTTGTTTTAGTTCCTAAAGCTTAGTAATGCCTCAATTTAATTATTAGTTATTGGTGTTTATATAGTATATTTACTTAATTACAGTAAAACAAAATGGCTTATGTTAAGAGTTTTAAGTACGCCTTTGAGCGAAGTTAGCGCTCATTTATTGAGATTTAGAGTAATTTATTATACAATAAAGATCAAAAATAATGCAAGCATGGTTAGCAGGCTTGGAAAGATTGGCTTATATTATTTTAACTAAGAAAGCTTTCAGTATAAATGTTTGATAGTTAGAAAGCCCCACAATAAAGCCTTTTTGAATGCAGCCACATTACTATATACAGTGAGTCTGGATAAGTAAATGTATGCTATATCCTAAGCTTGCCTTTTTAATAAATCCACAGTAGTTTGGCAATAAAATATACTGCAGGCTTATTGCATAGCTTACAATAAACTTGAACATGCCTGCTTTCTAAGCCATCTTATGCATTGCATGCAAGCAAGGTAATTCCTCAGTAGTGCAGTACATTATATGAGTAGGTAGTTAATAATTAATAATATATAACATATATATGCAAACCAAAGTGCATATATATAATCTATATACCAATATTCATAATAATACAAAAGCATATCTATAGATAACCACTTGATGCAAAATCATAACGCATTTACATTTTTGCAAAATGATAATGCACATTGTTTGCAGCATAGTGTAATATTTACAGTGGATGGTGAGTCTACTTAATGTTATATTCAAAGCAGACATCTGCAGGTTTATTTTAAGCTATGCAACAAGTTTATAATATATTTTATTGCCAAACTGATGTTGATTCATTTAAAATGCAAGTTTAGCATACAGTGTGCATTTATTAATCCAGACTCACTGTATATGATTATGTGGCTACATCCAAACGAAGCTTCATTGAGGGAGTTTCTAATTATCAAACATTTATATCGAAAGCTTTCTTAGTTAAAACAATATAAGCTAATCCTTCCAAGCCTACTAACTATACTTGCATTGTGTTTAAGCTTCACTGTAAATGTGGTAATGCAACAGTGCCACTCAAAATCCGCGCGCATCGGCAGCGCGCTCAGGAGCTATCGCCCATTTATTCACAACTTTCAGGCCTGGCAGAGTGCAGATCTGGAGGAAATCATAACGTCATTAATGCAAAGCTTCCAGCCTCACCGTGATTCTCTGCGCTGTTCTTTCTGCAGGGCGGGTCATAGCCATTGCAGTGTAACGTGTAATCACTCACGTCTCGAGGTTGTGCAGTCCATAACGTTAAAAGGCACATGTCCTCTCATCAGATAACTTGTGGAGTGAGCCATCAGTGTGATCAGTAAATACTGCACACAGTCGCATTGCAAATGAAACCCACTGCGTAAAATTACAGATGATGCGGAGCCTTCTTTGATAACAGATGTAAAATACGTAGTGGGCAAATGCGTTCATGATCTAATAATACTTCCCTGGGCAATTGTTGAGCACCATTAGGCCACCCCAATGATCCAACGCTAGGGAGCAACGTAGCTCTAGCATTCAAACAATGTGAGAGCCAGAATACCTCGTAATGTCTTACTCATACTATTTCTTGCAGCGCCCACTGATGCAAGCTTGTACTGGAGCATTTAACTCTGGCCAACTTTGCAAGCTGATCACTCATCTCTCTCCTCGGCCTTTTTTTAAGGAATTTGTAATCAATGTATGTGATCATTCAGTAGTTCTCTTGAACATCCGCCGAACTATCAACACCACTGTGGACTTAGTCACCTGCCAAAATGCAGCTCACTATCAGCCTGCCTATGGAGGTATATTCCAATAAATAACACATCCAAGTTGTACAGAAAGTGCGAGGCCCAGCGGTGTGTGTTACAAAGAGATGCCCTGTTTTCCTCATCCCGGCCACAATGTCATGGTTGTGGACCTGTGCTTGTTAGCGGCACTAAGTACCATGTGGTGTACCATGTAGATAGGGTACAGACAGTCCTCGGGAAGCAGAGAAGTCTGCGAGACATGCGCAGAAGCTCAAAGAGACATAATAAATACTCATTCCATGCGTGGCAAATACGCAAAGGAAGCTCCAGGAGGATCCAACACCAACCTTGCGATACCACAGAGGTTGCAACGGACTTCACAGTGGCTCCTAGTAGGCCACGGATGACCTGGCGCATCTGCGTGAGGATGAAAGACAGTTCATTACCATCATTGCTGAAGGAGATGGGTTATAAGAGGAGCCGTGGCATTCTCTACCCTAGCACAAAGCGTGGACTCAAAGCCTGGGCTAGATTGGCTTGAAATGCATGCAACGGTGCTCTCACAGAAGAAATGATAAGTCAAAAGCGAGGCAAATCAGGGATAAGACGCTGCAAGTCAAGCAGTAGTCACTATCCACAACATATAGGAAACGGAGGGCGAGTAGGGCTACCATCGCAAGGCAATAGGTTCAATAAGCACTGTAGCCTGTCAAGCCTACCAACACCAGCAGTTGTGTCTCATTCTTTAAGAAACGCCAGGTGGCAGCCAATATCAAATATGGATATCATAGGATTTGTAACAGGGACCCCTTGTCAAGAAAGGCCATGCCGGACTCAGAGTCACTGTGCACTTCAAATTCGAACCAAGCATTTGATTTCCAGTCCTTCTTGGCGTAGGTCCAGCCTGTTTACATAAAATCCTACCATAACCGCTGCCTTGTTTTTATATCAGACTCTATGTTTCGCCGTCTCAAAGCTATTGCATTGGGCCGCGTATCCAACATGTGCGACCATGGACATCTGCGGGCGCCTCATGCATGACGTCTATTATTTGCATATATGCAAGCGCCTCATGCATGCAAGCAATATTAGCATCATCATTGTGCCTATTTCCAAGAGTTCCTCAAGAGTCTCGGGTAGCGGTTGCCTTTGACTGCATGCAATGCAGCCAACGACACACAATTGCTGTACTGGCTTACGGTACTGAGGTGACAGCGATAGCGTGTACATGTACCTACAGACGGGTTGAAAAGGCGGGTCTAAACGATCACCACCAAGAAGCCATGCTGTGCACATTTTCAGGATGAACTAAAGAAACATATCATCTACAGTAGTCTCGTCCCCATCCCCTCCTTCCGGATTTGGGAACTCCGTCAGGAGGGTCTGGCGTCTCCCCAACGGCGGAGGGGGCGTCGCCTTCGTCAGTTTCTGACGAGCGCTTATGTCAACTTGAGACTCGTAGTTCGAATCCTGCACTCGCAGCATTGAGGTATGCCTTAGCTGACTTGACAGGCGGAATATGTATATATATCCGTGATTTTATGTAATTTTAGAATGAATTTCAGGCGGCATATGTGCTCCACAGCGGCTATACAACATCCTGGCTGAGATTAACTGGACTTCATTGCTTCTTCACGGTGTTCAGCACTTCTGGCTTGGTTAGCTTATTAAAAGGGTCATAAATAAAGTTAATAATATTGCTTGACACGCCTGAGCATTGTAAAGGTATCAAGGCCTGGTTTTGCCGGCCAAGTAGCCAGTCAGCACATTTCTGCCCAGCTAACTCACATCAGCAATTGCGCAACAAGGGAAGGATACAAAAATGTGAATTTGTGCTTTAAAATCATATATATGTGCATAAATCCCGCCTGTTAAGTCAGCTAAGGCATACCTCAATGCTGCGAGTGCAGGATTCGAACTACGAGTCTCAAGTTGACATAAGCGCTCGTCAGAAACTGACGAAGGCGACGCCCCCTCCGCCGTTGGGGAGACGCCAGACCCTCCTGACGGAGTTCCCAAATCCGGAAGGAGGGGATGGGGACGAGACTACATCTACAGGAGACCCCGGTGTTGTCGCACCTTCTGCTCTTCACTTGTCTGAATGACACTTGCATCACGCTGAGCTCGAACATTATGAAACGTGATTTGATTACATGGAGTAGTGAGCTGAAACAAGAATAACCTACGCAGGAATCGGTAAATTTGAGCTTTGCAAGTCGTTCAATGCCACAGAGGTGGTTATTGCTGATGGAAGGTGGTGGTCGATGGTCGGTGTAGGAGCTGATAGGTGGCCTGCGCTGTACAGGCAGAATTCAAGGAATTGGTTTGTGCGATCTTTGGTAGGCTCACCGCCATGTTTTCGCTCCCCGTCGATTATGCCAACAGTCTGCTTACTTATAGCCTCTGCCACTGGCAGCCTTCCGCCAATGATGTACTGGACGATGACCAAATGAAATACCCAAAATATTGTTTAAGGATACCAGACGGAGTTGAGAAGATAGCTGTACATCTTCCGGTGCACCAGCCCCGCCACGATTTGGCGTCACAGCACTGCATGTGAACTCATCCGGAAGGTGAAGGCGGTAGAATCTTCATTTTCGCGCGGCTAAGCCAGGCAGAGGTTGCCAGATATGCTGCGTGACAATCACCGTACAACACTGTGAAAGCACAGAATCGTCGAGCCCAGCCAACAAGGGCGTGAAGCACCATCAGTGGCGACCACAGATGAGACGAGAAGCCACGCGGCGCACTGGGCTGCGCAGAATCCGACTCGCTATCCAGAGGGGTCTAGAAAAAACGGGAAACAGTGGGGTGAGGCCTGGTGACAAAGTGTGAAACGTATCGTACTTGGGCGCGCCTACGCCGTCTGGTCCTCATCCTGGCGATGCACGGTACCTCCCCTCCCCGTCCTAGGGCAGAGCGGCATCTGGACGTGGAAAAATGCTCAGCGTACACGTTCCGCAAACAATACAAAGAGTCATATTAGTAGAGGGGTTTAAGCTGCCCGCCCATGTACCATATCACGTTGTCGGTGTACACGTGCTGCTGCACGTGTATCCTCAGGAGACAGACGGTCCAGTCGAGCTCTTTAGCGGCAAGCAGCAGAGAGGCGTCGGTGCACGACACCTTCCTGATTTCGCGAGACGTCTGGCTCCGAGGTCATTAGATGCCCATCGTGAGACGACATCGAGCCTGGCTCGAGTCATTCTTTCTCGCAGCAGAAGATGAACTTTTCATCCGTCGCAGTCTGACAGTCCTGTAACTGGATGGCACTCGTGAAACACTCAAAGCATTCAAGTCCGTATTGCAAAGTGATTAGATTTGTATGAAACGGCACCAGGCCACTCAAAACGCTAGTATTCCGGATTGCAGCATGTAGAAGAGCTCGCCAGCACCGTGTACACAGTGAGTGCGGACTCGGCTTTCTACTCGTGTAAATTGGCTGACTCAAGTATTGGACGCAAGGTGTGCCTAAGTGAGGTTCTGGGCCCATCTGAAGATGCAGTGGAAGATTTTGCGCCTCCATCGACCTTTTACCTGTCTGGCCCACATTTTGGTCACTGTACAGTGATACTGGCAAGTCCCTGGATTTCCACGGGCAAGGCCGCCGTTTGGAGGGTATTCCGTTCGTGATGGATGCGTCATTCCAGCGGTGCCCTCGTAAGGCCCTCCAGGTGCCTACGCAAGCTGTCAGCATGTTTACGCGTAGCCTGCGTCACGGAAACACTGCTGCCTACCACATGTGGGTTACAGCGACGCACTTATGGGCAGAGCTTCACCGCCAACTGGGGTGAGGCCAAGGTTTGGGTCTGTTACGGATACACTATCGCACCGGGAGCAAAACGTCTGCAGCGCGTCAAACACCACCATTGGGCGGATCACGCAGCAGCACTTGCTGCGCAGAGTCCGCTAAGTTGCCCGCCTCTGGCAGAACCTGAGGATTTA
Organism: Terana coerulea; assembly: GCA_024811115.1. Taxonomy (NCBI): domain Eukaryota; kingdom Fungi; phylum Basidiomycota; class Agaricomycetes; order Polyporales; family Phanerochaetaceae; genus Terana; species Terana coerulea. The sequence continues at coordinate 137,469 of JAKOGH010000941.1, forward strand.
TTGGCCAGGTTTTGGAAGCAGTGGCACACTGCGAAAACAAAACAACCTGGAACCTTGAGCACACCCTTATGACAAACAATATAAAGAGCAGCATGGTTGTGTATTTTCCGAATGCTACGCACTAGCATGGCTCGGCACCAACGATCTACCCCGACGTCTAAGCCGCCGCTAAATACGCGCACAGGGAGGGTGCCCGGTATATTTACCATACACTCATGTAACTGCTCGATCTCTGACCAACGTACTTCAGATATTTTACCTGCTCATGCAGCCCTCCGCGTTGTGCAGGCGGAATTTAAGGAATTAATCCGCGCGGCTTTCGGTATGCTCGCCGCCAGACTTCACTGGTGGGCGGCTCGTTTCTGTTGGCTGCAAAACTGTGACATAAACGAAGACATAAGGTATAATTATTTCCCGGTATTGTGGCAGCAGAATTCTGATCGAATCGGTGGAAAAAACGACTCCTCCTGCCTAATAAGGCAACTCTTTACTGTTTTACCATGGTTTTTACATCGTTTTAGGAGCTACAGAATTGTGGTAAATGTATACCTTCTTTCTGCGTTTATGTCACAGTTTTGCGGCCAACAGAAAAGGGCCACCCACCCAGTGCTTACGCTCTTCATAATAAAGTATGCTAATAGTCTGCTTGCCACCGCCCATGCCAATGGCAATCCGCAGGCGGTGATGTGCTAATCGGTGACAAAAGGAAACGTCCAAAATACTGTATACAAATCCCGGACGGAGCTAAGAGGCTGGCCGGACGACGTCCGTTTCACCAACTCTGCGATGATCCGGCATCACGGCACGGCCTGCGAGCTCACCGGAAGGTGAAGAGCGGCAACATATTCTTTGCACGGCTGAGGCACGTAGAAGTTGCCAGGTATGCCTTGCAACAGTCTCGATATGAAAGCATAGAAGCATGAGGCCATCGCACTGACAAGGATGAGAAGCGCCATCAGCGGCGATCACAGATGAGACGAGAGGGCACTCGGCGCCTGCACACATCCAAGTATGCGGAGGACTCAGATTGGGAGTGGCTACTAGAATCATATCAAATATGATTAATATCTTGCTGTCTGAAAAAACAAGAGTAAGAAATGGGCTGAGCAAGAAATGGGCAGAGCTACATGCAGTAAGGAACACGCTGCACGACAAAGAGTATTTTTGTTGCGCAAGGTGTTCCTTGTTGTCTAAGATCAGCCGCCCGATGCGGTTCTGTCCCAGTGTGAACTTGAGTGAGCGGCGCCACCCTGCGCTGATGACAGAATAAGAACAAGTGCGGCTTATGGGGATGAGCCTGGTGTGATGTCTGGTAGCACCAAAGTCCCTGCGTGAATTTCTGGTGAATTCTGAAGTGAGATCTGGATCCGAGAAATTTCGCAGCCTTGCTTTTCACTTGGATCACCACTTACCTCCATCTTGCCACAGCATGGCCCCCTTGGTACCTTTCGAAGAATCACATGCACTGCCTTGCGGGCTCCGGTCAAAACACAATGCTTACGCATTTGCGCTAAGCTGCGCTGACTGTTAAGATGTATGTGGCTGCGGCAGGGACTCGGATTGTTTCCAGACATGGCCTACGTAGCACGACACTGTTTTCTAAATGGCTACGCGGCTGAGCCGGGCTGTGTTGACTTCGGAGATAAGTGCAGCTTCCCCAAAAAATCTGGCCACTACTATCGATTGTAATGTTTTCATTAGACAGTTCACACCGACTAACTTTGGAACATCCATTGTGGTGTCCGAGTGGGATGACGCTGAGTGCTGCAGGATATGTGCGCAGTGCAAGCTACTGCCTCCTAGATGGCTACACAGTGCAACCAGGCTGCGCTGACTCCGGCAGCATGAGCTGTCACAACAAGTGCTGGATAAGTGTGCAGTGCTGCCAGGGTGGTGGGCTCACTGATGAGAAGCGATGATACCTGCCTAAATATGGCTGCGTGGTTCGCTGTGTGGCAGGGCAAACTATGGTCACTGGGCAGGCTGTAGGCCGAAAGAGAAATGTTCGGGTCAATCCCAGAAGACGCAGACGATCGCAGGCTCTGCCCCAAACCAGATAACTCGCTTATACAAGCTTATGTAATTGCCGACCAGCGACTCCCAGCCCAGAGGCTGTCGGTGCTCGACGAAGTTGCCACTGCGAGGGTCGCTATTATTGCAAGGATATTTAAGTTGGGACTGCTATTGCCAAACCAGTGCTGCTGCAGATTAAGTACAGTCAAAGCAAACTGAACTTCAATACCGCATCCGTATAAACGAAGTGGCTCGACAGTTGGTATATCTATACGTAGGGTTGCGGAGGAGAAACACAAGGATATGCATAAAACTAGATAGAAAGCCAGGGTGGGTTTGAGATAGGTTCAAATGAGGGAAACGGACTAGGATGGATGTCCATGCGGATCAGCTCCAATCGCCCGATATTCCAAGGCTTGGTCATCATGGATGACACCATTCGCACATCTGGAAAAGGTCTGGTCTAATGGGTGCCTTTCCGCAGGATTTCTGCAGATTTCAGATCCCAGACCGGAGGTTGAATGAGATTTGTGAGGAGTGTTTTCAGAAGTACAGAACCGTAGGGTAAGAAATACAGACACCTCGCAATTGGGGATGAGCAGGAGGAATCAGGCCCGGCATGGCGGTTTGATGGCGCTAAGCGTCGTGATTGGTTGAGAGGCGCAGCGGGGCTCAAAACGTGTGTGTAAATGCAGAATTTATTCTGGGAGGGGGTCGACCCCCTCCTGCACGTCTGTAAACGCAGCGTTGAGTTCCGACGTAAAGGTACCCGATCCGCCGCGCTGCCGAGGTCGTCTATTAGCGAATCTGTTCTGTAGAGCTCTACAGATCCCTGCGGAAAGGCATCCAATATAGGGGTATAGCTGTTATAGTCATTATACCACTTTTCAGTTATCCCCAAATATGTAGCAGCATTTAGTGACTTACTGGGATTTATAGCAGCCTGTAGCTTCCACTCAGGATATACGGCTGAATATATTTAACCTGCTACAGGGTCTACAAGCTGCTATAACCATTACAAATCGCTATAATGTGCAATTGCCCTCAACAAAATGATTACATTAAACTGTATTTATTAGATCTACAGTACTACATGCATAGGAGGGTTTTGCAGACATGTAATCTATGCATTCAGCCAGCAAAGCATAATTACCTAGTACCAGCGGCCCTGTGAATCTTCAAGGTACGCATGTTGCACTTTGAGATCATGGCTGTCTGGGTCCCGAAAATTGACATGAGCAGATAGACATTAGAGGTGCACTTAACATTAACTTGTGACACCACACCTCAGTTTCCTGATTGCCCCTCCAACTTCTGATTGGGACCATGGTCCATGAGCGCATCCAAAGGACGGTGCGTTGGAGGTCCTCAACATGCCATGTGATGGGCGGGACTAATAGATAGCGGTGTGTGAGGTGCCGCATGACCAAATGCAGTGCATAGACACTCACCATCAGCAGGTTTTACAGGTGTCCACTTCACGCAAGCTCTCAGATTTCCTTGAGTTCAACTTCAATGACCACTACCAGAACCAGCATATGCAGCTCCAGAAGCACCACTTTAAAGCATTGTCAGTATGTATGTGGGGAGTCGATAACTTGCAGATGAGGCCATGGCAGGCGACAGCATACCTGACATAGAGAGCACAGCCCGCATCGTTGTCGACATGGGCCGGGAAGCTGGTGGGGAGGGTGTTGGATTTGTAACCATCCGCTCCAGATGCGTGCATTTCTCCCGGGGCTGCTCCTTGACGACGTACTTGCCACTTAGTGGGTGGGTTGAACGACGCCAGTGTCGAGCTCAGAGTCCTCAGCGGGAGAGCAGCAGCGGTGGTAGTTTAAGTTCAAAGCATGTGGGAAGGCATGTAGAAAGGTCGGAGTAATGATATCAAATCAACGGCGAGCGGCCAAATGTTTTTCAAGCGGGCAGCTTGCGAGCAAACTGTTACTGAGCAGCCAATAGAGTGCGTACCATAACATTATCGCCTGCACTGGCATGGACACCCACTTCCTGTCTTCGTCGCGTCAGCTCTACGTCTATGTTCGTTAATGGTTGGCTGGAATGCCTGGGCTTTTTCTGGTTCCTCTCTGCTGGCATCTTTGTGAGCGGACCGCAATAAGTACCGCAAAGTCGCAGGACCGTGTTAAACTGTCAGCCAAAGGTAAGCTAGTGCTTGAGAAACTGCAGGTAGCATTTGCGAACGGGCTCGCCTTGAAAACAACAGTCGCGCGTGAGCGACAGTATGTGAGCAGTACCGTGCGGATCGTTGTGATAAGTGAGGAAGAGCTAAGCGCTGAGCGCTGAATGTTAAATGTTAAACTCCGAGCATGTTTGGCATTGTGGCACTGCAATGTATCTTCGCGCGCTGCAATCGGCACCAGACTGGTACAATCGCTATTACTTACAAGTTGTACTCCATACTCCTTTTATTGAGGCACAACTTACATAGGTTAGGTAAATCGAAAGAGCTGCATTAAGCGGACATCTAGCAATATATAGCACCATACGTGTACTACTCGAGCGCTTCATAGTACTTTCCGGTCTAGCTACACTACACATCGCTACATTCTTTTCTTCGGCGCTACGAGCTTGGGGATTTTTCCAGCTGCATCTACTCACCCTGCCGGCTGAAGTATTGGCTACATTTTATCCTGTCGCTAACGCTCTTGCCAAGTCCTCGGATGTACAGCTAGCGTGCGAAGTTATCTTGAAGGCATCATTCAGCATGATGGTCCACCATGAATGGCTGACATGAACTTGCATAGCTCACTGAATATGTACTCAGCTGTGGCACCTGTAGCTGCTTAGTGTCAAGTTGAAGGACTTTATATGACTCGGCACAAATGCAATTTTCAAGAAAGTGTTTGGAGCAGCCAGAACTGGCAGCAATGTTATTGGTAATCAATTTGTAATACCATGCAATGCAAATACTTGGAAAAGTAGAACAAGTCCTGAAGGAAATGCAAGTTATTAATCAACTACTGAATAGTTCAATGCTTATAGTACCAAAAAAAGCCAGCACAAATGCAATGCTTGCAATAATACACTTATCAATAAGCAAGTCTTTATCACTTTGCCAATGGTTTTATGTTCTGTATAAAAAGGACCATATTAAGCAGCAGCAAGGTTTTATAGTTGACAACACAAAGTATAGACTATGGGGATTGATATGACATATAAGGTTTCATTTCACAGCAAGAGCAGTTGCTCTAAATAGTGATATTTTTAATAATGGATTAGCATAAGTGCAAAGCTGTGATTATAATGGTAAGCTAAGAAATATAAGTGCAGAAAATCATACAATTATATCTAACAAAAGAACTTTATCAGCAGCACTTTATGTATAGTATTGAATAATAATCATATTATAGCCGGAATGAATATGAGTGTTATATTGTAAAATATACAGAGAAAATATATAAGTAATGATATTAAGGCCAAAATAGATGCAGAAGGAGGAGGTATTAGTGTAAATTATAGTCAGATATGTAGAAATTACTATTCGGATTGATAGCAAGGCAAAGAAAGCAATGCTGAAGATACAAAGAAATTGTACTTGCCACACACTAGCAATGGCCCATTCAATCCAGGTGCTTATGATAGATAAAATGGGCATCAAAGATAAAAGAACAGCCTCTAAGCTTCGAACTGCTAGCAACTCTAAGAGATGGTATAATATGCTTTAGAGCATTAGAAAGCAGAAATATAACAACTACTCAGCTAGGCCCAGGACTAATAGCACTCAAACGACTTTATTCTATTTGTAGTAACTTGGTAGAGTTCAAAAGAGGTGTATATTATGTATGAAAACAACAGGAAAGTGCTACTAGTTAGCTTACAGCCAATTTGAGATGAGAGCAGTATTTAATGTCTTCAAAGCAAAAATTGCAGCAAATATGAGTGCTCTTGAAGCTTGATGCTTTTAGGCACTTAATAATATGGTGCACTATGCCAAACCCAGAGCTTCCAGAATATAAAGGAAAATATATAGGAATTCAAATAGATTGAGACAAGAAAAAGACAAACAGATTATATGCAATGTATTTGAGTGTAGTGTAAAGGTAAATGAAATGAGGAAGTACTAAAAGCTCAATTAAATATTCATAAGTATAAAAACACTTGTTTACTTAAATATAAAAGCAAATCATATATCAGAATATTTTCAATAATTTAAACACTTAGGTTACTACTTTATATACTATATAGTTTTGTTAAGTATGCTTATTTGCATATATGTAGCTTATCTTTTATGCTATCGATGCAGCATAATTTGAGCATGATAATAGTATATATGTCATATTTCAGGGATATTTTCGAAATTGTACACATTTATCTCACTTTAACTTAGAGCTTGTTGTCCATTGCTTAAGTGTGGCAGGTATGGTTTTTTCATATTTATTCTACTGATTTCTCACTATTTAATGCAAATTATCAGCGTTTTTAAACAGTTTCATTCAATTATACTAGCTCAGTAAACACTAAATGCAGCCCTAAACTGATGTAAACCAGTTTGCAAGCTGAATCTCCTTTTTAACCGGAATTATAAATATAACCATTTATAAGAAGGAACTATAAATGAAAAACTAGATTAGAACTGGAGTTTATAGCTGTAAAATGCTTATTTTATTTTTTTTGCTATCATATATTGCATTTTGCCAAGCTATGCTATTATTTTTAAGAAATATTAGAAATGTATTCACATTTTAATGCCACATTCTATATCTTACCCATAAGCTATATCTAGGTTCATTATATGCAATCTATCACTTTCCACCAATATGTAAGCAAAAACAGCTATATAAACTTACTTAAACATCAATACAGCATTGGCATTGCAATCAATATCAGCTATAAGTGTTGAAAGTTAAAGCAAATGCCTTAATATAATGGTTTTGTCTGCTATTTGGCAAGTAGTCACTTTTCCGAAGTTGTTCCAAGAATAAGCACCTACTAAAGCATGCTCACTGCTTTCGAGGTCTTGCTCACTGTTTAAGGTGTTGAGCTCATTATAAAGAAGATATTGAGCTCATTGCTGTTGCTAATAAATATACATATTTGTTTGCAAATGTTAACATTGAAATGCCTTCCTAATTAGGCTTGCAAAGGCTGGATTATATCAGAGTGCTCTGGATGTAGTGCCATTATACTCAAACAGCATTATAACTATATATTAAAGATGTAGAGTCTATGACATGCCTCCCATGGTAGATTGCTAAGGTCTTTAGTAACCTACCCTGGAAGGTATGTTATAAACTCTACAGCGCTAATATATGGTTATAATGTTATATTGCATATTTTCAATAATATTAAAGTAGAACAAATGTATTCAATTCTGAAGATATTCCTGATATATAATATATATAATACTATTGTGTTTAAATTTTGCTGCATCTACAATATGAAAAGTAAGCTATATGTGTGCTAATACACATGCTTAATAGAACTATACAATATATAAAGTAGTAATCTAGGTGTTTAAATAATCAGAAATATTTTAAGACATAGTCTATAATCATATCCAAGCATATAAATAGTTTTGTATTTATTCCAGTTTAATGGGAGTTTTGATGCACTATCATTTTACTTACCTTTACACCACACCCAAATATATCACATGTAATTGATTTATCTCTTCTCTGTTTTATTTTGTTTCAGTTTATATATATTTCTCTTTACATTCTGGAAACTTTGCATTTGGCATAATGCACCTAGTTGTTAAGCACCCAGTAGTAGCAAACTCTAAAAGCATTCGCATTTGCTGTAATATTTGTTTGGAAGACATTAAATCTTGCCCTCATCTTAAACTGGCTGCAAGCTCACTAGTAGCACTTCGTTCTTTTTACACATAGTATACGCTCTCTTTGAATTCTACTAAGTTACTATCAGTGGAGTAAAGTTATTAAAGTGCTATTGATTCTGAGCCTAGCTGAGTAGTTGTTATATTTCCGCTTCCTGATGCCCTAAAGCATATTATACAGCCTCTTAGAGGTTATTACTTATTGCTTTCAACCATGGACTGCTTTTTAGAACCTATTCATGCTAGTATCTTTATGGTTCCAAGTCTTCTGAGTTGCCAGTAGTATAAAGCCTGAAGGCTATTCTCTATCTTTAGCCCCTATCCTATTTGTTATATATATATCTAGCAGTGCCTCTGACTTTTATTTATGTCAATCATCTGAGCATACACCGGTAAAGATTTAGGCATCCTGAAAAATTGTTCAAGTCATGCTCTTTTGATTAGTGAGCATTGCAAGTCATTATGGAGTTTTGCATTTCTAACTGTAGCCATCTACTTATATTGCCTAGAGCTTGGCTAGTGCTATAGCAAGCATTTTCAGCAACCACTCTTTTATCATAGCCTAGATATAAACTATAAGCAAGAGCAAACTAAGTGTCAGGCTTTTTATATCAATCAAACTGCTATTGAAAGCCTTAGATGCTTATCAAGGATGCTAATGCATTTAATTTTCTCTACACTCTTACTTACACAATATTGAATGTTTGGATATTTAAAGAGTTCACAGCACAGGTACTAGCTATACACAAGATTAAACCAAGCTTTAGTGTAAACTGCCAAAGTACAAGGCTTTTGTACTGACTAGACTGCTTTTGAGAGGCTTAGACACTTATTAAAGTCACCAATGCCAGCAACCTTCCCTATACTTCTATTTATGCTGCATTGCGCATGTGAACACTTAAAAGGGTTCATAGTATAGATACATGCTATACTTAAGAGCTATCCAATTTTTAGAGCAAAATTCCAAAAGTGTGAAGCTTTGCAAATTAGGCAAGTTGACTTACTTATGTTGCACTGAAAATCACAGAGTTAGAGTTAGCTAAACACTTATATTACTGACTCTTATAACACAAATATTTCCACAGTTTGGATAGAAATGCATTACAGAGTCAAAAGCTCTCTAAGAGGCCAATTCTGACAAAATGTTTCTTTGTAAACTCAACAATTGTAATGTTATTGAAAACATACAATATAACATCATAACTATACATTAGGGCTATGAAGCCTATAATGTGCTCTTCAGAGTAGGTTGCTGAAGGTCTTGGTAATCTACTCTGAAGGCATATCATAAGCTCTCCAGCCCTACTATGCAGGTATAATGCTATTTAAGTATAATGGCGCTACATCCAGAGCACTCTGATATAATCCAGCCTTTGCAAGCCTAATTAGGAAGGCATTTCAATGTTAACATTTGCAAACAAATATGTATATTTATTAGCAACAGCAATGAGCTCAATATCTTCTTTATAATGAGCTCAACACCTTAAACAGTGAGCAAGACCTCGAAAGCAGTGAGCATGCTTTAGTAGGTGCTTATTCTTGGAACAACTTCGGAAAAGTGACTACTTGCCAAATAGCAGACAAAACCATTACATTAAGGCATTTGCTTTAACTTTCAACACTTATAGCTGATATTGATTGCAATGCCAATGCTGTATTGATGTTTAAGTAAGTTTATATAGCTGTTTTTGCTTACATATTGGTGAAAAGTGATAGATTGCATATAATGAACCTAGATATAGCTTAAGGGTAAGATATAGAATGTGGCATTAAAATGTGTATACATTTCTAATATTTATTAAAAATAATAGCATAGCTTGGCAATATATAATATATGATAGCAAAAACAAAATAAGCATTCTGCAGCTATAAACTATAGTTCTAATCTAGTTACTCATTTATAGTTCTTTCTTATAAATGGTTTTGTTTGTAATTTTAGTTACAAGAAATTATACAGCTTGCAAGCTAGCTTATGTCAGATTAAGGCTGCATTTAGTGCTTATTGAGCTAGTGTAATTGAACAAAACAATTTAAAATTGCTGAGAATTTGCATTAGATAATGAGAAATTAGCCAAATAAATATGAAGAAATCATACCTGCCATGCTTTAACAGTGGCCTACTGGCCCTCAGCATTTTTGCAATGTGTATTATAGTGCACATATACCTTTAATATTTTGTCTGCAGCATGTTTACTTCTGAATAACTATACATATTTTGCATTTGTTAATGCAGTTTTGCTTCGATTCAAGTAAAGTTATGAAATTTAAACATTGTATGCATTTATTATGTTGCTTCAGAAATTGTTCAATAGTTGCTAAGTTCATATGTCTTTTCTGTACTGAATTATGCTATGCTTTGGGGCTATATTCTCAAGTATATTGTATGATGCTTGTCTACATAATATATCAATTTGAATTGGTAAGCTATTACATTTGGAAATATATATTAATCACTACTATGTATATATACAGCAAATCTGTATGTTTTCTTATCAGTTATTAAATTCAAGCTACTATATGACTAAAGTTCGAAAGCAATCCATTTGTTGAACTCTTTTGATTTTAGACTTTTTCAATACCACCACCAAATACTTTTTTATTTTACATTAAAGCAAGCCCATACTATTAAGACTGGTTTATAGAATTGGCCACTTTGAGGTTTGAGTAATGAAAGCTATTATATTGAAGCATTGTAGGCATTGCTTTTATTTTCTCTGTAAAGTCATGCTTATACATAACTTGTTTTTACAAAATAGCTTGCAATAGCAAGCTAAAGCTTATGCCGTGCTTAGAAGTTATGTAAAAGACGTATAACTGCTTATAAACTAATGCAATCTAACTATACACATCATCATAGCATGCTTCATTGCAAAGGACTATTTCAAAGTTTTTACAATCAGTTTCAATGTTACTTTGTTCAAATTCCAGGGATTTGTCATTTTAGTGCTCAAAACCATTATATTTAATTTTAGTTGCCTTTTTTATAATAGCACCCAAAACCATAGAATCATTTTGCTGAAGAATTTGTAGTGTGATGCTTTATAATACTAAGTTGCTAAGTAACATAGAACTTTTGAATTAATGTCTGTCATACTATTTATATTGTTACAGGCATTCAACAAGGTATCATAAAGTTTAATGCTTTGCCTAAAATATAGCAAAAAGACTCCAAAGTGCTAGCAGAGAGATATAAAATATTATACTTTTATTAATATCTATAACACTTGAGTTTAACTCAAAAATAGTAGTGGTAGGAGAAAAAGTTGCAAAATACCCAATAAGAGACAAGGCTTGCAAAGCATACGACTTGTTTAGAGCTGGACAGGGCACCTATTTCAAAATTCAGATTAGCTGGCCAGTTTGAAGAGCTGTATTTTTGGCAAATTTGCTCACTATTTTAAAAGGTGAGCTCGCAATTCTAACTAGCTGACAGAGGTTGAAAGTAGTATAAATTATATAAGCATATTCTTAAATATTGCTATGGAGACCTCAGCTATAGCAAAAGTTCTAGAAAATGGACTGCACGTGATACATTTAGATGTAGCTTTAGGTAAAAAGCATGTAGATATATGTGATATATATATGCTTCTCTGTGAATAATTCCATAATTCTCCAAGTTTATCTAGGTTTTTATATCTATAATCCACCCTAGCTAGTGAGTAGCTATGACAGAGTGCAGTGCTCAAATGCAAATCAAATAGCGTAAATCACAAACATATTCACACATGTTGAAAAGCATGCTAAGCACGTATATGAATATAACCAGCAATTTACACAGCTGCTAGCTGCAGGCAGTATGCTTATACTCAGAAAAAACTGTTTTTATTTACTGTAACAACTGTTATAAATGCAGCACATCATCAAAAAATGCCAAATATATTAACAGACAGTTTTTTCATG
>JAKOGH010000942.1:0-12201 GCA_024811115.1 Terana coerulea
GCGAGGTCTTTGTTTGGGCTTGTTGGGACACAGGACACGGTCAACTTGAGCTTGAACCATGGAGCCGAATGGATATGCTGTACTTTAAAGTTTAATCTACGAACGAAGGCTGTATGATAGTTCACGAGTCTTAGCCATGGTATTCAATGAGTAATAAAATCTTGAGGTAAAATCTCAGCAGCGAGGATAACAGTGAGGGGAGCGTTTGCTTGGGCATATCGTACAATACAGTAGACTTGAATCATCCTAAATCCGCACGACCACCGTACATTTGTCAACTGGTCGCCCTCGTCTAGTTACTTGTTAATTCTCGTAAGATCTCATTCTGTGTCCAGCTGACCAGAAGGCTCTGACTCTGAAGGTTCTTAGTCTGAAGGCTCCGACTCTAAGGGCTCCGACTCCGTGTCCGAGAAAATCGCTGGTTCTTCAAGTTCGGGTGAGGAACATATAGCAAGGTACCTGGCCCACACCCAATCTATACGACCTTCACTTTCAGTGTTCACTGATGCGGAGACGGAGACGAAGACTTGCCTGGGTCCGAGCTGTCCTGTTTCTCCTCATTGCCATCCCAAACAACGTTCTCCGCTACCGCTTTGACGGACTCAATGTCCTCCCCTGTGATGTTCTTTGCCTTGTGTATTGCAAGATGCTTGACCGCATCATTGTCGGTTAAGCGGTCAGCACACCAGTCTCGTAAACTGCGCATAGTACCATTGACAGCACTGAGACCGGCTAAACAATGGACTTGAGGCGTTATGAGCTACATATAATTCACTCTAATAGGACTGGCACTACGCACATGAATTGCTCCGCAACATCCAGCCAGAGGACTCGTCTTTTTCTTGCGGCTGAAAGTCGATGTCGTACAAGTTCAGCTCCGTCGCGAGAGAAGCGCGGAGAATATGTACGGCAGTTGGCCCAATTGTACCCACAATGGCGAGAGCGCAAAGGGCTTCGCCTGAAGCCAGGGAGCGAAGATACCTCAGCGTGGACCTGTCATATAGACGAATCAGGCCAATGCGAAGGTTTTGTAGACGAGTTGCTGGGAAATGTTCCCACAGTCGCTCCAGTTCTGCTACTAGTAAGTCTCGCCCACGGATTTGGATGGTTAGCTGGAGATCTGGGGTAGGGAGAAGATCCCTGTCCACGGTATGTTCGAGAAGGTGAACAGAGGTCCTCCAGCAGAGCATGGTATATTGGAAAGGTTCAAACGCGAACGAACAGGAGACAAATGGATCAGAAGTCGACCGACTGATGGTGGCATCTTCGATGTCGATGGTCTTGAATCGGCGAGTAATGTCGAGTATGAAGCGTTCATGGAGACAGTCATACTCGTCACAGCAAAGCGACGTGAGGATGTTGGATGGAGTGCGGATATGAGAAGCAACAGCAAGGCATGCTCCGGGGCGGCCAGCTAGCCTCATAGCGCGCAGAGCTGGTAGGTCCACGAACGGCAGGCTCGAGAGGCTGTGGTGGTACTGGTGTTCGCGCCCGAAGATGTCCACATCCACGTCCTGTAGTCGAGGTAGCCATGAGAGTGCGTCAACGAGGCGACGAGTGTCGAACGTTGCGTCGTGATCGTCCTCGGCCATCGGCTGGCGAATAGTAATCGATATGAGAGAGGAAAGAAAAGGGAGAGAAGGCGAAAGAAAGGTGGCTTTTCCGGGTGAGTCCAGCTCGAGGTGTTCTAACACTGGAAATATGCTTGTTTGGATGTTAGTCGGCATGTCCAGTGGCCGATGCTCGTCTGCCCGACCTAGTGCAGATTCCGAAGACAGGGGAATCCTTGGCCTAAACGAAGCAACATAGGAAACACCTCTCCTGAGAGTGTGATCGATACTATGCGCTCAAGGGGTCGGAAGGATGTCAATGCCCTAACTTGGTGAGGAGGATCCCTCCAATCTCCTGTGGCGGTGATAGTCATGGAGACTAACAGCTGTGCGGACCGCTGCATCACAACTTCTACTTACCGTACGGAGAGGATGACGGTGTTGGACCACAGTGCTGGGCAGCGGAGAGCGGCTTCGCGCCAAAAATGGCAGACATGCGTGACTCAAATCCATGAATACGGCACGACTTGCTTCACGGAAAAGTCCAACTCAAACACGTCAATGCTGTCGCAGAACTCTCTGTAAACGATGGAGCTGTTTGCAGGAAGATCTGGACGAGCAGCTCGGCAGAAAGGAGAGCGATGCCACCGTCGACGGCATTTTCTGCTGGCATGGTTCGCCGTCAGATGTCCTGGGAAGGCGTAAAGCATAAACGTCTGAAGTGCGAGCATTCTACAGGCAGATCACTCACAGAATACGCGTCGGAGCCTGAGACAGTCACGATAGCCGTCTATAACACGACGAGCGATCGCGAGAGAGCAAGATTCATCTATGGTGTTTGCATATGTCGGCGTGTGGGAACTTGCGTCATGTGAGAACCAGCGCTACGGTCCACAATGTCTTTTGAATCCGACCAGTGACAAGCGGGTCAGCAATTCCAGTTGGGGACAAGATATCACCAAGGTTGCCCAAGATGCTAAGCGGTGACGAACAGAGACGTCCTAGTTGCCAAGACCCAAGCAGCCGGCCCAGAGAAGCCTTGTTGTGGAGTAGAGACCTACGTGCACCAGTGCTTGGCTGCTTGGTTTGATGAACCAAGTCCAGCGACCCGCTTCGGTTGGGTGTCGCACGACTGGATCCAGCTACGCAGGTCGGGGACCTACAGTTTCTTCAGCTTTGCGAGCGACATATAACGTTGGTGACACCGACACGCTGCAGTGCACCGGTTAACCCCGCTATTTGGCCGTGTTAGGATTCAAAGCCGCTGCCTTCCACATGCAGCCTCGCTTGCACGATCGATGACGTAGTGGATCCAACAGGCGCTCTTCGTGGCGTGGAGGCATCCGCAGGGTGCGTTCGGGCATGGAGGCATCATGGAGCCTCTCGGCCTCGTGCGATGTTTTATCTTCCTCGCTCTTAACGACCACGCCTCTTACTTTCATCCTTCCCCTCCCCCCTCCCATCCCCTCTCTTAACGACAGCTCACGACTCGAGTTCGAAGTCGAACTCAACACGATTGAAAACCCCTCGTACAACGCGTTATGCCACCGCCGGCACCACCACCATCACACGAACTATCGCCGTCTAGCTCCGTGACCCGCCACGAGAGCGAGAAGGGCGACGGAGGCGAGAAGATGGAGGATACAAGGAGAGAGAAGGTGGACAACGGCGCACGCACGACGGAGACAGAGGTACCTCAACGGCCGCCAGGGGGCGACGACATCGAGACGGACGACGAAACCCTTTCATACACCTCTGGCCCGCCTTCGCTCAACTATACCCTCCGCACGAACGAACGCGAACGATACATTGTCATCTTCTTCATGCTCCTGCTCGTAGAGACTGGTGTCCTACCCTCATTCTTTTCTACTCCCTCCGCTGGGGCGCCCACCTCAGCATAACGAAGAACCTCGCCATCATTACAAGTCTCATCGGCACTGTCAGTGGTCTCAAGATTGCGCAGCGGACGTATCAGCTCTGGTTCCGCACCGGACACGAAAGTCGCAGGCCAATTGGAGCGGGAAGATGGGGCGTGGATACTTTCCAGTGCGTTGTACACATTTATCTCACGCTCGCCCCAGTGCTAACCGACACATCAGTGTCCTCGTTGGCATCGCCATGTGGGGATTTTTCGTCCCGTTAATCATCGGTTCTTCGCTCACGCCCGCGAACGTCCCCACTGTCGCAATGGCGCTCCCTTGCGTCATGCTCGCCTTTTGCGTACCCATGCTTATCACCGGCATCTGGGATCGCCGCATCCGCGTCCCCTTCCGCGTCTCGTCCCTTCCAAAGAACTCGCCACTGCCGCCGATGACCTACACTATTGTGGAAGACATCATTGCCGTCGACGGAGGTGGCGGGCTGGACTTCCGTCACGCATGGGCGCATCGCTACCAGTCGAGCGTCGTTATTCGCCGACTTTTGCGCAACACCTCGATATGGTGGGGTGCAAGCGGGACACTCATCGGCGTTGCCCTCATCGTCGCGGCATGGGAGGCTCCCGAAGATACAGCATACGGCCTCGGGTACGGCATCCCGTGGCTGTGGGCCCTGCTCGCCGCCGCCACCACCATTGTCTACGTCCATGAGATGCTCATCAAGGAGAAGCGCGAGTGGGTTGAGGGCGACGTGCATCGCGACGTGCAGCTCCGCGTGCAGCTGAAGGGCGACGAAGCGGACCGGGAGGTCGAGCGCCGTGCGCGTTGGCGGCGGCGGCAGCAGGACAAGGCGACGCGGCTGAGCGCCGTCATGAGCGGGGAGAGCGGCGTGAGCCAGATGACGCAGGCGAGGCAGGCGGGCGTGGATGTGCGGGACTTCGCGGCGGAGCCGCCGAGCTCGGCGCTGGGAGGACCGCCGTTGCCCGAGCGGAGTCCGACGCCGACGGGACGGCCGCATACCCCACCGTTGTCTCCCAAGGGCGGACGAGCGGGTATGAAGAGGACATATGTCGCAACGCACCTTTTATAGCGCATCCCTTTGAACGCTCTCCCTCTTTTCCCTGGATGTCCCCTTGTCGCGTCTTTCATAGGATGATTCCTTGGTTCCTTGTAATATTATCCTGCGGTGCTATGGTATCGGTTTTACACATTTTCTTACAAGTACTTTAGCTCAGCAAGCTGATAATACCTATACCGTCTCTTGATGCTGAAAGTTGTGTGAGCTGTCTAACAATATACAAACAACGGAGCAAAAATAGGCAGGACCTGGCAGGACGTTGGCGTCTGCGGCGGCAGACCCGTGCGAGATAGATGCCAAATTAGGCCCCAATTTTGCTACCTCATCGGCCCGGGCACGTCTCTGGCTTCTTGACTCTTCTTGTTCAACTTGTTGCTCCGCTATACCAATCTAACCGTTGACGAGGTCAGCACGCTTTCCTACAGTAGTTTACGGAGTCACAATCCTTCTTGCACACCAGAGAGCTGTTTCTATAGCACCTCCAACGACGTGGCCGTCCTCGGCTCTACACTGCTCGGTTTCTTCAGTTTCGCAATATCGGGACAAGTGAGCAGAAACCATTTCAGAGACACCACGGGAAGAGAGCATGGGGCGTGTCGACGTCGACTTTTCCCCAACCCCGGGGGACATTGTGCTGTGCTCGGAAACACGTCTCTGTGCTGCAGGTGCTCGCTGCGGAGCGCCAGGAAGGGTGTCCCTTTCTCCGATGCTGTCAGGCCGCTGTAAGCTACACCTAGCTCTCCCAATTCAGCGACGCACTTCGCATCTGTCCCCGTGCCTTTTGCTGCATCTTGCGCAAGCTAAGATAGTCTGTACTCAGCCGTGGTGACAACATCTCAGGAAGATGCTGTTACGAGCTTCCGAGACAGATCAATTAAGTGTTAAACAGCCATACATACATGCTACAAGCCATCATCTGAGCCCTCGTCCTCTTCCACCAGATCAGTTTCATCAATATCCCACTCCTCCAAGCCATCCCAGTCAGTCTTATCCACGACATCCTTGAACCTCTTAAAGACCGCGTCACAGATGTTGGGGCAATTGTAAAGATAGAGCATCTCGATCTTCTGCGCTGTAATACCCCGATCGTACAGCATGTGGAGGTACATCAACATGGTGGACGTGTCAACATGATCGAAATCATGATCTCGGATTTGGAGCATGCGTACGCCATCGAGTAATAATGTCTTCAAGACGGGCAAGGTCAATCGTCCATCGGGATCTTCATTTCGCGTGTCCCAAGTCGGTAACCGTTCCCCAAGTGCTTCGGCCAGCTTGGTGTCCGATCGGCCTCCCTCACTTGCGCCCAGTTCCTCGAGCATGGGTAGCTGTGTGAATGTACTGAGCCAACCGTCCTTATCCAAATAGCACTCGTTCGGCTCATGAACCAACGTCCTGACTTGGTCTACGGGGAGAGCTGTGCAGAGCCTAGGGAGAAATGTCGCTGTGCAGATGGCGCCCGTATTGATGCGGAAGTGTGGTTTGGGTACGCACTCCTTGTCCTTGTAGTTGAAGATCCAGCTAACCTCCTCATAAAACGTCCAAGCGGCGAGCTCCGTGTCCGTGCAATGTACTGTCCTCAAAGTCTGGACAGGGCCGGTGGCTGTTTGGCCGTGTAGCTTCGACGCCGCTGCAAGAAAAAGTTTGGAAAGATCCCACGTGTGGTCGTTGGCGGAGTTGAGCTCGATTGATGCACTTGTCGGGAAAGAGGTGTGGTTCAAAAGGTCTGAGATGGCGAAAGCGGAGGATGTTAGCCGCAGATGTTGCAGCCTCTGGAAGGAGACGATGCGATCGGACGATGGCGCGGTGTCATCTTCTGACGGCCCGTGCAAAACTCCCTCCAAATCAAGGGATACCAGCGCCGGCATGTTCTCCAACGCATTGAGAATCTCTTCGAGCTTCACCGCATAATGCTCGACGTACATTTGGGAAATTACCACCTTGAATGTCAAGTGCGTAAGCGTCGCCTTGAAAAGCGGGTTCGACCACGAAAGATAACACTCATTGACATCCAAGCAAACGAGATTTGGCATTTTGACGTGTTGGAATGGGATATGGAATGAGGTCTCGGCATGCGCAGTGTACGAGCCATATCGAAGTGTGAGCGACCTAAGCTTAGGCGCAGCAGATTCGAGGGTGGTGTAGTAGTCGGGGCGTTTGAGCCAAATATCCAAGCTCTCTATACGGGGCAGCTCGTTCAAGACGAGTATGAGAGCGCTTGTAGTATTGGACCCGAGGTGAGCTGCGACACGGAGTGGAATCGCCTTCGAGCGTAGAAGCATTTCTTGGACGAACGCTGCGTCGTAGGCCATGAACTTTGCCCAAAGCCTCGGCGTCTGCAGCGCAATGTGTCGCCACCGGTGACAGACATGCGCAACGCCCACCAGCGATAGTATTTGTCTCGAGGCCCGAATTTGGAAGGTGTTCCAGTAGCATGCCACTCGGCTGCCAAATGAAGGAAGATCTCGGCGATAAGTTCGGGTGGAAGTCGAGCGATAGGCATCAGCGTGTTGAGCCCCTGTTTGAGCGTAGCTAGTTCAAGCCCTAGCGTGTTGATGGAGGTACACAGACGCTGACGGGTCCTTTCCGTGTCATCTCCGTTAGACGTGTGGGGTACGCTCACGATTCTGTACGGGATGATTCAGTGAACGCAAGCCACTACATGCAACTTAATCCTTACTGTGACACTCCCAAACTTCTTTTGTGCAGCTTCCACATAGGGAACTACTGGAGCAGCGAGTCCCGGATGAAAGGTGTCTGAGGCAATTTTCGTGCAGGTAAGTCGACGATAAGTAGCGTGGATGGCGTGTCAGGTATGTTCTGAACAAAGCCGTGAGCATACTATTATTTTGTGACAAAACACCCTTACAGCAAAGCTGCGGCGGTTTTACGAGATGTGATGGCTGTGGTTCAGGAGTCAGGACAGAAAAGTGTTTGATCGCTCAATTTTCCAAGCAGGATTTGTGGCGTGGGACTATCCGGCAACCCCGTTGCGTCCAGCCACCGGGACCACGGAGTGCCCCATTCAGTCTGTTTGTCTTGAGCATTGAAGTGAGCGACGAGTTTCCCTGCAGCTGTACGCATGACATTATAGGTGAGTGCAAACCAAAGTGGAGAGGGAGTCAGCTGGCGCACCTGGGCATCCTTCTGACTTCAAGTTGGCACTATGATTGAACGACCCGTGATGTGCATTACTATGTCAACAATTCACCCGAGTGAGGCATGCAAGCGGAGAATAAGGGAAGTGAACGTTCCCGGCGAATCGGGTTCCAGACGGTCTTGGATCGCTAGCCAGCTGCGCTGCTCACGTTCAGGACCGGAGGGAGCTTGCGTCATCGAAATGCCGACGACTGCCGAATTTGGCCAGGCGGCGCCAAATGACGCCGAGCGTGCTGGCGACTTCTCCAGAAACCTCTCGGTCCTTCGTCCTGCCACCATGTCTCAAAGGCACTCACCATAAACCATTCTCGGCTCTGCTGCTGTTCTCTCGCTTTCGATCTCACATTCTACACCGCCCATTCAACACCGCTGTACGACACCTGGATAATCGACTGTACACGCCTACGCAGACGAGATGCTCCGGCTTCCAGAACGCCAAACACATTCACTCGCGTCTTCCGCCGGACGACTCAGCGCACTCGCCCCGCGGATCGCCGTCTCCAACGGGCTCTTGCGAAGAGCAGTTGTACCAGCAGCGCATGCGTATACATCCATAACTCGCCCGCCTTCGCTTCAGGGAGCAGGGCAACGGAGGGGTATGCATCGCAGCCTCCTGGCGGCGGCATGGGCGGCATGGGTGGGCCTGGCGGATTCAACATCTTTGGGAACAAGCCCGAGAAGGGGCAGGCGTTGAAGGAGTATGTGCGTACCTTGTTGTCTCTTGCGCGTTGTGACGCATGGGTGAAGCTGACGCGACCGCAGAGCGTCGGACCTCACCGAGCTGGCGAAGAACGGGAAGTTAGATCCTACGATTGGAAGAGACGAAGAGATTCGGCGGACGATCCAAAGTACGTGCCCCTCGCTGAGAGTCTTTCGGTGCACCTATTGACCTAACCCGTCAGTCCTCTCAAGACGCACGAAATCGAACCCGGTCCTGATCGGCCCGCCCGGCGTCGGCAAGACGGCGATTCTCGAAGGGCTCGCGAGCCGCATCGTGGCGAAGGAGGTGCCCGAGAGCCTGCAGCACAAGCGCGTGCTGTCCATCGACCTCGCATCGATCATGGCCGGCTCGGGCATCCGCGGCCAGTTCGAGGAGAAGTTCAAGGCGCTGCTCAAGGACATCGAGGACGAGGCGGGGAACGTCGATCTGTTTCATTGACGAAGTCCGTGCGTAAAATTCGATCCAGCTCTGCGAGTGCATGTGAGACTGACGGGGTACATGGGCTCAGATACCTTGTTTAATCTTGGCAAAGCGGAAGGAAGCATCGACGCTGGACAGATGATCAAACCCGCGCTGGCGAGAGGGCTGCAGCTTGTTGGCGCCACTACCCGTGTGTCTTTTCTTCTTACCCAGTGTATGCTATTGCATAGCTCATGCCGTTCCTTAGCCGACGAGTACAGGAAGACCATTGGGAAAGATGCCGCGCTCGGAGCGCCGCTTCCAGCCTGTGAGCATCGATGAGCCATCTGTGGAGTCTACCATCAGCATCCTTCGAGGTCTTAAACCGCGGTACGAAGTG
Source organism: Terana coerulea (assembly GCA_024811115.1). Classification (NCBI taxonomy): domain Eukaryota; kingdom Fungi; phylum Basidiomycota; class Agaricomycetes; order Polyporales; family Phanerochaetaceae; genus Terana; species Terana coerulea. The sequence continues at coordinate 9,185 of JAKOGH010000942.1, forward strand.
CACCATGGAGTCGAGATCAGTGACAGCGCACTGGTCACTGGTATGCTTCCTCGCATTATCGACACTCGAAACTAGTCTGGCTGAATTGTACCCCCAGCGGCCGTCTACTCTGCGCGGTACATCTCAGACAGGTTCCTTCCCGACAAAGCCATCGACCTCGTGGACGAAGCCGCGTCGGCGCTGCGCCTGCCCAGGAGTCCAAGCCCGACGAGCTGGAAGCGCTGGACCGCGAGATCGTGACCCTCCAGATCGAGCTCGAGTCGCTCAAGAACGAGCAGGACGTGTTCAGTGTCGAGCGGCGCGACGCGGTCGAGGACACGCTCCGGCGGAAGCGCGAGGAAGCGAGCAGTCTCGAGCGCGTCTGGCAGGCGGAGCGCGCGCGGCAGCAGCGCCTGAAGGCGCTCAAAGAGCAGATCGAGGCGGCGAAGCACGCACTCGACGTCGCGCAGCGGCAGGGGCAGTATGAGAAGGCGAGCCGGCTGCGATTCGCGACGATTCCGGAGCTGGAGCGGCAGCTGCCGAGGGAGGAGGAGCGGGCGCAGAGCGATGCGGAGAGGGAGGAGGGCCCCCTGAGGATGCTGCACGACCGCGTGACGTCGGGCGACATCTCGCGGGTCGTAGCGAAGGCGACCGGCATTCCCGTAACGAACCTGTTGAAGGGCGAGCGAGAGAAGCTCGTGCACATGGAGGACGTCCTGGGACAGCGCGTCGTCGGCCAGGAGCACGTCGTCAGCGCGGTTTCCGACGCGGTGCGTATCTCCCGCGCCGGGCTGCAGGCGCCCAACCGACCCGTCGCGTCCTTCCTCTTCCTTGGGCCTACAGGTGTGGGCAAGACGGAGCTCTGCAAGGCGCTCGCCGGATTCCTGTTCAACGACGAGCAGCGGGGGCTGATCAACATCAACATGTCCGAGTACCACGACCGCCACACGATCTCGCGGCTCATCGGCGCCGCGCCGGGCTACGTCGGGTTCGAGGAGGGCGGGCAGCTGACGGAGGCCGTGCGCCGGAAGCCGTACGCGGTAATCCTGCTCGACGAGCTGGAGAAGGCGCACAAGGACGTCGCGATGATCCTGCTGCAGATCCTCGACGAGGGCACGATCACGGACAGCCAGGGCCGCAAGGTCGACTTCCGGAACACGATCGTCTGCCTCACGAGCAACCTCGGCTCCGGCATCCTCGCACGCGACGGCGCGACGGACGCGCAGGGTGTCGTCACGCCAGAGGCGCGCGCGCAGGTGCTCGAGCACACACAAGAGTTCTTCCCGCCCGAGCTGCTGAACCGGCTGGACGCGATGCTCGTGTTCAACAAGCTGTCGCGCGCGTCGGTGCTGCAAGTTGTGGACCTGCGCCTGTGCGACGTCGCGGCGCGCCTGGCGGGCCGGCGGATCGCGCTGGACGTGCAGCCCGCGGCGCGGGAGTGGCTGGCGGCGCAGGGGTACTCAGCCGTGTACGGCGCGCGGGCGATCGCGCGGGTGGTGCGGACGGACGTGCTGTTCCCGCTGGCGCAGAAGATGCTGCGGGGGACGATCAGGTGAGCTGCGCACGATACCGCGTGCGAACTTGAGCTGACCACGGCTGGCGATGCCTAGGGATGGGGACACGGTGCACATTCGTGTGTGCGAGGACGGAAAGCTGGAAATCCAAGAAAATCACCCGCCCGATGCGTCCGTGGCCTCGGCGGCATCGACGTCGTCGTCTGGCTGAACTCGACGAGGCTGCCAGTGCTCGGCCCGAGTGAACTCGACATCTCGACGAACGAGCATAAACGCCCAACTCTATCTCCCGATTGCCGCGGATGAAGGAACTCGACATCCCAGAGTGACGAAGGTTAACGTTTCATTTAGAGGCCCGCTACTTATCGGTACAAAGTATAATTGTAGACTACTCTGGTCAACCCCACTCCGTAACGTCGCTTTGCTCGGGCCCATGCTATCCACGTTGTATCAGTAGAGCTCCTCACCCCATTATCGGTATCGTGTACGCATGACATCGCCATCCTCTCTCCGTGGCGCTATTCTCGGTCAATTCGCTCTCCCCATGTTTGTTTCCGCTGTTGTCCAGACACACGCCCGTGTAGTCCTTTCCGCTTGCCATGGATCGCTTCCGCAGTTCTGCTTCCTTTGAGCCCCAGCGTCTCTGGTGTGCGGGCTGGCCGTAATGTCTAGATCGGGAACAAGCCATCGACGTCAGCTGCAATGAAGCCTGTCATTCAAGCTGGCCCCTATCGGTCAGCCGCCGCCACCCGCTATATAGCGGTCCCGCGACGCTCACCGTCTCCCCACCTTCTCCTTCTCCCTCCCCCTCCCCCTCCTCGACCTCACGACCACCCGTACGAGCACGACGATGTTTGGGCGCTCAAAGAGAAGCCATCCTCCACCGGGCGACTACAAAGGCGGCATGAACGCAGCTCCTGCACGGACGGGGTACTTTGCCGGCTGGAAGGACGACCTCTACGCCGCGTCGCTCGAGTTTATCGGCACGACGACCTTCCTGACCCTCGCCTTCGGCGGCGTGCAGGCATCCGCGGCAGAGGCGGGCAGCGAGGGCGCGAGTGTCGGCACCGGCGTGAACCGCATCATGTACATCGCGCTCTCCTTCGGCTTCGCGCTCCTCGTCTCCGCCTGGCTCTTCTTCCGCGTCACCGGCGGCCTGTTCAACCCGAACGTCGCGACCGCGCTCTTCCTGAGCGGGATCATCGGGCCCGTGCGCTTTGTGATGTACTGCGTCGCGCAGCTCGTTGGCGGGATCGCGGCGGCGGCGCTGGTGCTGGCGTTGACGCCGGGACCGATGGCGGCGAAGTACGTTGTGGAACTGTCTCAGGAAGCCTTGGATGCTCATGACGTCTGCTAGCACCGTGCTTGCTCCCGGATCAACCCCGCGCAGGGCGTGTTCATCGAAGCGTTCGTCACTGCATGCCTGTGCATGGCGCTCCTATGTTAGCTGCGGAGAAGCACATCGCGACGCCTTTCGCTCCCGTGGGTGTCACCTCTTTGATAGAAGCTTTGCGCTATACTCAA
>JAKOGH010000943.1:0-10625 GCA_024811115.1 Terana coerulea
CCACGTGTGGTCGTTGGCGGAGTTGAGCTCGATTGATGCACTTGTCGGGAAAGAGGTGTGGTTCAAAAGGTCTGAGATGGCGAAAGCGGAGGATGTTAGCCGCAGATGTTGCAGCCTCTGGAAGGAGACGATGCGATCGGACGATGGCGCGGTGTCATCTTCTGACGGCCCGTGCAAAACTCCCTCCAAATCAAGGGATACCAGCGCCGGCATGTTCTCCAACGCATTGAGAATCTCTTCGAGCTTCACCGCATAATGCTCGACGTACATTTGGGAAATTACCACCTTGAATGTCAAGTGCGTAAGCGTCGCCTTGAACAACGGGTTCGACCACGAAAGATAACACTCATTGACATCCAAGCAAACGAGATTTGGCATTTTGACGTGTTGGAATGGGATATGGAATGAGGTCTCGGCATGCGCAGTGTACGAGCCATATCGAAGTGTGAGCGACCTAAGCTTAGGCGCAGCAGATTCGAGGGTGGTGTAGTAGTCGGGGCGTTTGAGCCAAATATCCAAGCTCTCTATACGGGGCAGCTCGTTCAAGACGAGTATGAGAGCGCTTGTAGTATTGGACCCGAGGTGGGCTCTGGCGACACGGAGTGGAACCGCCTTCGAGCGCAGGAGCATTTCCTGGACGAACGCCACGTCGCAGGCCATAAACTCTTGCCCAAAGTCTCGGCGTCTGCAGCGCGATGTTTCGCCACCGGTGACAGACATGCGCAACGCCCACCCAGCAATAGTACCTTGTCCCGAGGCCCGAATTTGGAAGGTGTTCCAGTAGCATGCCACTCGGCTGCCAAATGAAGGAAGATCTCGGCCAAAAGTTCGGGTGGAAGTCGAGCGGTAGCACCAGCGTGTTGAGCTCCCGTTTGAGAGTGGCTAGTTCAAGCCCTAGCGCGTTGATCGAGGTACACAGACGCTGACGGGTCCTTTCCGTGTCATCTTCGTTAGACATGTGAGGTACGCTCGCGATTCTGTCGGGATGATTCAGTGAACGCAAGCCACTACATGCAACTTAATCCTTACTGTGACACTCCCAAACTTCTTTTTGAGCAGTTTCCACATAGGGAACTACTGGAGCAGCGAGTCTCGGATGGAAAGGTGTCTGGGGCAATTTTCGTGCAGGTAAGTCGACGATAAGTAGCGTGGATGGCGTGTCAGGTATGTTCTGAACAAAGCCGTGAGCATACTATTATTTTGTGACAAAACACCCTTACAGCAAAGCTGCGGCGGTTTTACGAGATGTGATGGCTGTGGTTCAGGAGTCAGGACAGAAAAGTGATTGATCGCTCAATTTTCCAAACAGGATTTGTGGCGTGGGACTATCCGGCAACCCCGTTGCGTCCAGCCACCGGGACCACGGAGTGCCCCATTCAGTCTGTTTGTCTTGAGCATTGAAGTGAGCGACGAGTTTCCCTGCAGCTGTACGCATGACATTATAGGTGAGTGCAAACCAAGTGGAGAGGAAGTTAACTGGCGCACCTGGACATCCTTCTGACTTCAAGTTGGCACTATGATTGAACGACCCGTGATGTGCATTACTATGTCAACAATTCACCCGAGTGAGGGCATCCAAGCGGAGGAATAAGGGAAGTGAAAGTTCCCGGAGAAATGGGTTCCAGACGGTCTTGGATCGCTAGCCAGCTGCCCTGCTCACGTTCAGGACCGGAGGGAGCTTGCGTCATCAAAATGCCGACGGCTGCCAGAATTTGGCCAGGCGGCGCCAAATGACGCTGAGCGTGCCGCCGACTTCTCTAGAAACCTCTCGGTCCTTCGTCCCGCCACCATGTCTCAAAGGCACTCACCATAAACCATTCTCGGCTCTGCTGCTGCTCTCTCGCTTCGATCTCACATTCTACACCGCCCATTCAACACCGCTGTACGACACCTGGATAATCGACTGTACACGCCTACGCAGACGAGATGCTCCGGCTTCCAGAACGCCAAACACATTCACTCGCGTCTTCCGCCGGACGACTCAGCGCACTCGCCCCGCGGATCGCCGTCTCCAACGGGCTCTTGCGAAGAGCAGTTGTACCAGCAGCGCATGCGTATACATCCATAACTCGCCCGCCTTCGCTTCAGGGAGCAGGGCAACGGAGGGGGTATGCATCGCAGCCTCCTGGCGGCGGCATGGGCGGCATGGGTGGGCCTGGCGGATTCAACATCTTTGGGAACAAGCCCGAGAAGGGGCAGGCGTTGAAGGAGTATGTGCGTACCTTGTTGTCTCTTGCGCGTTGTGACGCATGGGTGAAGCTGACGCGACCGCAGAGCGTGGACCTCACCGAGCTGGCGAAGAACGGGAAGTTGGATCCTACGATTGGGAGAGACGAAGAGATTCGGCGGACGATCCAAAGTACGTGCCCCTCGCTGAGAGTCTTTCGGTGCACCTATTGACCTAACCCCTCAGTCCTCTCAAGACGCACGAAATCGAACCCGGTCCTGATCGGCCCGCCCGGCGTCGGCAAGACGGCGATTCTCGAAGGGCTCGCGAGCCGCATCGTGGCGAAGGAGGTGCCCGAGCCTGCAGCACAAGCGCGTGCTGTCCATCGACCTCGCGTCGATCATGGCCGGCTCGGGCATCCGCGGCCAGTTCGAGGAGAAGTTCAAGGCGCTGCTCAAGGACATTGAGGACGAGGCGGGGAACGTGATCTGTTTCATTGACGAAGTCCGTACGTAAAATTCGTTCCAGCTCTGAGAGCGCACGTGAGACTGACGGGGTACATGGGCTCAGACACCTTGTTTAATCTTGGCAAAGCGGAAGGAAGCATCGACGCTGGACAGATGATCAAACCGGCGCTGGCGAGAGGGCTGCAACTTGTTGGTGCCACTACCCGTGTGTCTTTTCTTCTTACCCAGTGTATGCTATTGCATAGCTCATGCCGTTCCTTAGCCGACGAGTACAGGAAGACCATTGGGAAAGATGCCGCGCTCGAGCGCCGCTTCCAGCCTGTGAGCATCGATGAGCCATCTGTGGAGTCCACCATCAGTATCCTTCGAGGTCTGAAACCGCGATACGAAGTGCACCACGGAGTCGAGATTAGTGACAGCGCGCTGGTCACTGGTACGCTTCGCATTGTCGACGCTCGAAACTAGTCTGCTGAACTGTATCCACAGCGGCCGTCTACTCTGCGCGGTACATCTCCGACAGGTTTCTTCCGGACAAAGCCATCGACCTCGTTGACGAAGCCGCGTCGGCGCTGCGCCTCGCCCAGGAATCCAAGCCCGACGAACTAGAAGCGCTGGACCGCGAGATAGTGACCCTACAGATCGAGCTCGAGTCACTCAAGAACGAGCAGGACGTATTCAGCGTCGAGCGGCGCGACAAGGTCGAGGACACGCTCCGGCGGAAGCGCGACGAGGCGAGCAGCCTCGAGCGCGTTTGGCAGGCGGAGCGCGCGCGGCAGCAGCGCCTGAAGGCGCTCAAGGAACAGATCGAGGCGGCGAAGCACGCGCTTGACGTCGCACAGCGGCAGGGGCAGTACGAGCAGGCGAGCCGGCTGCGGTTCGCGACGATCCCGGAGCTGGAGCGGCAGCTGCCGCGGGAGGAGGAGCGGGCGCAGAGCGATGCGGAGAGGGAGGAGGGCCCCCCTGAGGATGCTGCACGATCGCGTGACGTCGGGCGACATCTCGCGGGTCGTGGCGAAGGCGACCGGCATTCCCGTGACGAACCTGCTGAAGGGCGAGCGAGAGAAGCTCGTGCACATGGAGGACGTCCTGGGGCAGCGCGTCGTCGGCCAGGAGCACGTCGTCAGCGCGGTTTCCGACGCGGTGCGCATCTCACGCGCCGGGCTGCAGGCGCCCAACCGACCCGTCGCGTCCTTCCTCTTCCTTGGACCTACAGGAGTCGGCAAGACGGAGCTCTGCAAGGCGCTCGCGGGATTCTTGTTCAATGACGAGCAGCGGGGGCTGATCAGCATCAACATGTCCGAGTACCACGACCGCCACACGATCTCGCGGCTCATCGGCGCCGCGCCGGGCTACGTCGGGTTCGAGGAGGGCGGGCAGCTGACGGAGGCCGTGCGCCGGAAGCCGTACGCGGTCATCCTGCTCGACGAGCTGGAGAAGGCGCACAAGGACGTCGCGATGATCCTGCTGCAGATCCTGGACGAGGGCACGATCACGGACAGCCAGGGCCGCAAGGTCGACTTCCGGAACACGATCGTCTGCCTCACGAGCAACCTCGGCTCCAACATCCTGGCACGCGACGGCGCGACGGACGTGCAGGGCGTCGTCACGCCAGAGGCGCGCGCGCAGGTGCTCGAGCACACGCAAGAGTTCTTCCCGCCCGAGCTGCTGAACCGGCTGGACGCGATGCTCGTGTTCAATAAGCTGTCGCGCGCGTCGGTGCTGCAAGTTGTGGACCTGCGCCTGCGCGACGTCGCGGCGCGCCTGGCGGGCCGGCGGATCGCGCTGGACGTGCAGCCCGCGGCGCGGAGTGGCTGGCGGCGCAGGGGTACTCGGCCGTGTACGGCGCGCGGGCGATCGCGCGGGTGGTGCGGACGGACGTGCTGTTCCCGCTGGCGCAGAAGATGCTGCGGGGGACGATTAGGTGAGCTGCGCATGATGCCGCGTGCGAACTTGAGCTGACCACGGCTGGCGATGCCTAGGGATGGGGACACGGTGCACATTCGTGTGGGCGAGGACGGAAAGCTGGAAATTCAAGAAAATCACCCGCCCGATGCGTCCGTGGCCTCGGCGGCATCGGCGTCGTCGCTGGATGAACTCGACGAGACTGCTCGGCCCGAGTGAACTCGGCATCTCGACGAACGAGCATAAACGCCCAACTCTATCTCCCGATTGCCGCGGATGAAGGAACTCGTCATCCCGGAGTGACGAAGGTTAACGTTTCATTTAGAGGCCCGCTACTTATTGGTACAAAGTATAATTGTAGACTAGTCTGGTCAACCCCACTCCGTAACGTCGCTTTGCTCGTCCCATGCTATCTACGTTGTATTAGTAGAGCTCCTCACTCCATTATCCTTTATCGTAGTACGCATGACATCGCCATCCTCTCTCCGTGGCGCTATTCTCGGTCCAATTCGCTCTCCCCATGTTAGTTTCCACTGTTGTCCAGACACACGCCCGTGTAGTCCTTTCCGCTTTCCGGAATCGCTTCTGCAGTTCTGCTTCCTTGAGCTCCAGAGTCTCTGGTGTGCGGGCTGACCATAAATGTCTGGATCGGGAACAATCCATCGACGTCAGCTGCAATAGAAGCCTGTCACTCAAGCTGGCCCCTATCACGGTCAGCCGCCGCCCCCGCTATATAGCGGTCCCGCGACGCTCACCGTCTCTCCACCTTCTCCTTCTCCCTCCCCCTCCCCCTTCTCGACCTCTCACGACCACCCGCACGAGGACGACGATGTTTGGACGCTCAAAGAGAAGCCATCCTCCACCGGGTGACTACAAAGGCGGCATGGACGCGGTTCCTGCACGGACGGGGTACTTTGCCGGCTGGAAGGACGACCTCTACGCCGCGTCGCTGGAGTTCATCGGCACGACGACCTTCCTGACCCTCGCCTTCGGCGGCGTGCAGGCATCCGCGGCAGAGGCGGGCAGCGAGGGCGCGAGCGTCGGTACCGGCGTGAACCGTATCATGTACATCGCGCTCTCCTTCGGCTTCGCGCTCCTCGTCTCCGCCTGGCTCTTCTTCCGCGTCACCGGCGGGCTGTTCAACCCGAACGTCGCGACCGCGCTCTTCCTGAGCGGGATCATCGGCCCCGTGCGCTTTGTGATGTACTGTGTCGCGCAGCTCGTCGGCGGGATCGCGGCGGCGGCGCTGGTGCTGGCGTTGACGCCGGGACCGATGGCGGCGAAGTACGTTGTGGAACTGTCTCAGGAAGCCTTGGATGCTCATGACGTCTGCTAGCACCGTGCTTGCTCCCGGGATCAACCCCGCGCAGGGCGTGTTCATCGAAGCGTTCGTCACTGCATGCCTGTGCATGGCGGTCCTCATGTTAGCTGCGGAGAAGCACATCGCGACGCCTTTCGCTCCCGTGGGTGTCACCTCTTTGATAGAAGCTTTGCGCTATACTCAATGTGTCTGCAGGTCGGCATTGGCTTGACCTTGTTCATCTGTGAGCTGTTCTCGGTGTACTACACCGGGGAGCCGCCAACACCGCACGCGCATTTGGTCCCGCTGTGGTGACCGGGTTTCCGTATGGCACGCATTGGGTGGTACGTGTTTCACGCTTCCCTCCCCAGTCTCTACACGGGACTCACGCGTCCCCTCTACAGTACTGGGTTGGCCCTGGCATTGGCTCAGTATTCGCCGCCCTGTTCTACGCCATCCTGAAGCAGTGCGCATTTTCGCTCTCCCGCTCTGTGGTATCCGTTGCTCACTCTCTCCGCTCCTCTTTAGCAACCGGTACTGGAAGCTCAACCCCGGCCAAGACGAGATTGTGCCCGAGGCGTCGCCGAAGGACCCCATCGAGGTCGTCCGCTCGCGCTCGTCCGCCAGCAGGGGCAGCCCGGGCCGCAGCATGGACGCCGAGCGGGACAGCCAGGGGCAGGCGCGGTACATCGGCGACGTCGGCGTCAGCAGCGACGCGGGCAGACCGAACGGCAGCGCCGTCTGATGTGCACGCACACACCCTAACGCGCCCATCCTACTCCATCGCCATCTCACCTCACTACCACTCCACCTGGACAGTCATGTCCCTGCACTCTACGCGTATCCCCTCCATATAGCATGTATCTTAGCACAAGTATATTCCGTCGCATAACGCGGCCTCAATCTGGATGTTCCTTTCACGCTTCCTGGCTCCTGAGAGGGGTTGGAGGCGGCGAGCCAAAGTGCTGGATGTGATGGCGGTCGGCTTTGTGGCGTCAGCGCGCCGAGCCGGCGCTTCGGAGCTGCACGCCGGTTGTCTTGCGACTCCTTCCACCTCAGACCCGCGGTCCGCGTAATGATTAATGATTGTCCTATCTCGTCCTGTATCCGCCTCGGAGGCGGGTTTCGCGCCCGTCGAAGTGGCTGGGCTGACGCGAGCTACGACTTTGGACGGGTAACGACACACCGCTCATGCCTGCTACTTACGCTGTTGATTCTCTCGTCCGGTTACCTGGAGACTGGTTTCAGTCGCGAAGCCTTGTGAGCACGTTCTGGCCGCCACATTCCTGATTGGTGTTGACACAATGGGCATGGTAGTAACGCTTTTTAGCCGTTTCTCTGCGTGACGTTTCGGTGGCGTTTTACGCTGGCATCCGTAAATAGGACAATACGCTCCTCGATGAAACCGTAAGGCGGCACAAGCACTCGCCGCGACGCCGTTCAGACAACTCAATCTATTATTCATGCACCACACAAGGATGTGCGGATGCGACAGTCTCTACAGTTCGAATAAGCATGCGAAACCTACCGCACATGGCTTATAAGCTCCGTTGGGGTCTATCCCGGCTGTAAGTCTGTCTGTACATCTCCTGTCCCTACTCCACTTATCTTACATCTTAGCGACTACGCTACGCATTTCTCAATGGCCTACCGGAAATCAGGTGCTCACTATCTATGTCCTGCGTGTCGTCTCAAGTACACTGGCAGGGCCAGTCCAGGAAGCGCCGAATCACTGGAGCTAGGTAAGTCAAATGTGGCGTGGATGTTGTTCACTTGATCTACGGCTCACCGTTTGCTCAGCGGATAGTCAAGAGAATAATCAGTGGCTTCGCAGGACGTGCTTTCCGTGCCTCGGGGCGCTCCATCCGAATGCGGAGCTGGACCAAAGCGAGCCGCCTATTCCTTCGGACAAGGCGGAAGTCGGACGCTATGTCGCGCAGATGCGAGGCGCATACCCTGGCTGGCTGGCGGTGTGGAACCCGTGTCCGTACAACAGCAAGCCCGTTCAGGTCGGCGATGTCGGGTATTTTCGCGACGGCCAGTTTCGGACCCTATGGACGGCAATCCAGTGGACGGACTCGGGCTTGGATCCGAAAGACGTAAACCCTTATTATATTCAGCTCAACTTCAAGGACGACGTCGACAGGCTCGAGTCTACCACGGTTCGTCCGTATGCTCTTTGCTGCTCTGGTCGCCTGCAAGTACAAGATGCCCAATGCGATGCATTGACCAAGTAAGCAGCACCTTGACGTTGTCAAGCCTCGTTGGCTTATTGTAAACGTGCTCATGTTTCATCCAGGCGACGATCCTACACGGTCACCAATCCCTGCGCGGAGGAGCTCAACGCACTGCTTCCTTTGGGAGGCGTCCAGGAACAAGTCGTGGGTGCCGAGAAGCTTGACGTGTTGCGCGAATGGATGAGCCGGTACCACAAAGACTTGGCCGGCGATGCCACGGCGCGGCGGGGAGAAGCCGCCCCTCAAGGGCGAAGACCTCGTTCTCGTCACTGGCGTGGCGCTGACGACGAAGTACGTGGTCGCGACGGTCCCGCCGCGCGGGACGTACACGCTCGAGGCCGGCTCTGCGGGCATTCGTCCGCAGGTGTTGAGGGACGGCGAGGAGGTGCCGGGCGCGACGCGGGGCGTTACGGATCCATACATGGTGTCGACGTGTCTTCTGCGTGACGACTTCATCCCGCGCGGTGTGCTTGCCTGGCACAAGAAACCGAGTCAGCTGCGGCATTCTCAGTGTTTGTTTATAAGGGGAATAAATGTGCAAAATGATGTTGTAGGTCGAAAGAAGATGGTAGAAATATGACCATAATATATCCTTACAGTGCCTTTCCGTGCACTGTATGCATTTCACATTAACCGACCTCATTTACACAAGCTGTTGTGATTGCAAGGATCAATTATAAACAAGAACAACTTGAAACCTGCTAGTAAGATGGATATAAATAATCATCATCGTAGCCGCCATAACTAAAGTACCGCTCTTCATCGGACCAATCATCCTCCTCCACCTTAGCTTTCACCCATTGCTGAACTTTGTCCCAGTACACTTCCTCCGCGACCCCTTCAAGAGAGCCAATATCCTCACCGTCGATGTTGAAGCATTTCAAAAGCGCAAGTCGAGCTAGTGGATATCCAGAGATGCTTCGCATTTTCAGCGCCTTTATGTATCTCCCGAGTAGCTCGCGCTCCTGTGCGTCGCGAGTGCCCGTACGCATTTGTATGCCCGTGAGCTGGAGCACCTTCAGGTCCGGGAGAACAGGTCGCGTTTGATCGGTATTGCTCGGCGGCTCTGCCGGGACATGCTCACACAAGAGATCCGGCAGCCCGCTTTCGCTCACTTGGTTGACACCCAGCTCGCGCAATCGCGTCATCCTCTTCTGGCACACCGCGAGCCATTGAGAGCTCACTTCCGGAGTGTAAAGCAAGGTGCGTGCGTCCGCCAGTGGCAGTGCGTCGAACAAAGCGGCGAAGAAACTTTCCTCGGCGTTTTGTACACGTAGATCGACATGTGGTCCGCTCGCCGACCTGAGGCTCTCGACCGGGAGCTGCCGCAGCCAGCATCTGAGCCGCACGTCGGTAGCGAAGATGGACAATATCGGGGAGACTGGACTAAACGCTGTCAGGCTGCAGAGCTTGGATGCAAGAGCGGGACCAAGGAAAGGGAGGGTTTGCTGGCGATCTGCGGTGCATACGAGCTTGAGCGTGACGGAGGTCGGGAAAGACAGATGATTGAGAAGATTAGCCATCTCCCGACCAGGCGCATCAAGTGTCAACGACTTGAGTTTCGCTAGGGTGACCGTGCGTGACGGCGAAGGTAACGCGTCGTCAATTACGAGTTCTGGATCGTAGAGCCCGGATAAATGGAGAGTCTTCAAGGAAGGCATCTGAGACAGCGCGTCGAGTACCTGAGGAGTGCCGAGGAAGACCCACGAACGACCTATCGGGAGATATCTGAAGGTTAGGCTTGTCAACGTGGTCTTGAAGATTGGATGGGACAGAGGTATTTGCACGTCAGTTATTCGCAGCTCGGTCAGTGACGGCATGTCGATATTCTCAAAGGGCAAGAATAGCGGTAGTTCTTGAGATTGATCCCTGTCGCAATGCTTAAATCCAAGTTTCAGAGACTGCAGCTTGGGTGCCGATTTGATGGTGTCGAGGTCGATATTCGGTGGTCTTGTAGAGGTAAACAAAATCTCCAAGGCCTGCATACGAGAGAGCTCGGCCAAGACAAGCCTACTTGAATCAGTTTCTATCCGGTCAACCGTAGTCTTCACCCTCAACGGTGCCCGCTTCGACCGAGCTAGCATAGTAGTCGTGAAGTCCAGACGTCTCATGTTGAAACTACTCCACAGTCTTGGTGAGTTCAGGGCAACTTCCCTCCAGTGATGGGATACGTGCGAGAACCGCACCCATCCGCCATAAGCGTTCGGGCCAGCAGCGAGTTGCCAGGGCAAGGGCGGCTGCCACTCCGCGATGTGGTGCATGAAGACTTCGGTAAGAAGCTCAGGAGGCAGCCTTGCAATGGGAATAAGCGTGTTGAGTTTGCGTTTCTGCAAGACAATCTTCTTGTTGTACCCGGCAATCTTGTCTTCCAGAACTTTTCTTTCTGCTTGCAGGGCCGTAAGCTCAGGAGTCGCAAGCCGGATGGCAAGTACTCTGCACGCCAATTGTAAGGTATGTTAACATAGAACTGAGTATAGCCACAGGCCCCCGAATATCGGTTTAGATGTACGATCAAGCGCCGGACATAAATCGTCGCGCCGAAGGCGCGAGCC
>JAKOGH010000947.1:0-15445 GCA_024811115.1 Terana coerulea
GAAACCGTGAGAGACTTTGTAGATCGGATGTCAGTACGAGAAAAAACGCAGGCAGCCATCGGATTAGCACAGGAGACGATGAAGCGCCTGTGATCGACGGAAAGAAGACACGTGAATCTGACGGGAGACCTGGTATGGCTTGAAGGACCAACATCACAACCGATCGACCGATAAAGCTCGACAAGCGCTACGGCCCGTTTAAAGTTAAACAAAAACACGGGCGCCTCCGCTACGAGCTTGAACTTCCCAAAGCATGGAAAGATCTATCCCGGTCAACGAGATGTGGCTCTCACGCGTTCCAAGAGCCCTCCGCCGAATCCCAGGCACGGGAACCCGAAATACCCGATCTGATTGATGGACAAGAAGAACATGAGGTCGAAGAGATCCTGGGCCTAATAGACAAGGGAATTCTCAAATACAAGGTTATGGAAGCACACCGGTCCGCAAGTACACATGGGAACCGCTGATCCAATCTCACCCACTGTCAAGATCTCATCGATGCTTTACAAGCGCGTACCGGGCGCCCCCTCGTCCGTTGACTATTCGAATTCCCGTCCGTTCGGCCAACGTGTCAATTCATCGGACATATCGGTTCTAGAGCTCTACAATTGGGAAATAGGTCGTACAGATCGAGACGCCGAGTTCTATAGATTACGCGGACGTGATCCTTAGAGAGGGGTTATGTCATGAACTTCTGGGCGTCTCTAGGGTATTCTTTTCATTTCCATTGTCTTCTACCCCTATCTATTGTTCTCTCATCGATACCGTGGTTTCGTATGTTTCTCTATTATTCTGGACCGCTCTAGTATATACACGAGGATACCGGGTGGTACTGTACAGTTTAGGACTACACATGTATAAGTAGCTACTGTCTGCAACAGAGAAAGCCAGTCTCGAGCTGGTCTGTTCCCCAGCTAGTTACTTGGAGACTGCACCACTATTTCCGTCCCCAGTTGAGAGCGTCGCACCTGGTACAGTTGTACTAGTTGTTGCTGACACTACGCCTACAGCGTGCTCCAAACTATGGGCCAATCGTTGCTACAAATCGCAGTCAAGCTACAGAGTTCTTTAGCATTGGCAAGTCATCTCCCGCGAGCTAGTCACGCACCGTTTGTTGCTGATGGGTGGCTGTGACCGTCACAGGGACACTTGACGGCGGTTCCAGCTACTCCTCTGTGCGGTCACCAGCGGCGCGCGATGACTGCTTCGTTCTCTCCCAAAGTAAGTACTCAAACATTATAAGGGCCAATAAGCCATCAAACTGACCACATTTGTGCAGCTGCAGATTTATGCCTACAAGGGCTACCAGAGTGAGCACTAAATCTTGATCCAAGACATATGAGACTCACTTTACGTTGCAGAGGGCTCTGTCATACAGGAAGAGATCCAGACTGGTCTGCTGGGACAATGGAACCTCTCCTTGCTGAGGTCCGGTCCAGCAGTCAATAGCTTTGTCCTCTATGAGGACATCAACGGGAACTTGGTGTTGGAACTGGAGTAGACGGGTTTTGTGCTCTTCATTGTTCTTGCTATCTAGTCTCTATGTTATACAAGCAACTGCACACTTGTATTGTAAATCGGAAGTAGGCCACCTTTCCGACAGTTGGATTATATTCTAGTCCCGCAGAACATGCGGTGCATCAGGAAATGCGGTTTGGCGATAGCAGGCCACCTCATACGGAGCGCTCGTAGTTACCGTAGCACATGGCCGCCACAACGTAGCCATCAGTAGCACACTGCACACTGGCCGTAGCACCTCGTAGCATCTCGTAGACAAGGTCTCACCCCAGGCAAAGCGGCTTGCAAGAAAATGGGCCAATTGCATTACTTTCTATCTAAATACTGGAACAGTACAAAATCTGAGTGACGGAGGTATGGATTCACAAAGAACCGAGGAGAACAGAAGAGCACGTTCTCTTGTATCCAAGAGCGGTCGATAGCCTTGCCCCAATTGGGAATGAGTTGACATGTACGCACAATGTCCGTGATGGGAATGAGCGAGACAGAGCGGATATGGTTCGTAGTGGAAGGGGCAACAGAGTACATGCCAATAACGCTGTTGTAGCTGGTAAGTGATGTGAACCACTCAACATACGCGAAGGGGTGTGGTGCGATCTTCGAAAAAGCGTCGGGAGCCCGGAATATTACTTGGATCTGACTAACAGTGAGGCCTTCAAAGAACGCAAGGGAGACATGAGCAGTTTACTGATGAGAAAAAAAATAAGCGCATACCATGAAAAGGGCTTGCTTTCTGTGGGCCAGGACCAGAATCAGCCTGCTTGGATCGCCGTGTAAGCGTTGTAGAGAACTGTGAGGGAGTAGAGGCGACCTCAACTCCATTCATAACCTTTGTTTTTACCAGAATAGCCTTGATTGTGTCGGTGTGGGCTTGCTTCGAGACCTGGCTCATGATTGGTAGCTGAATCTTGAATTGCTTATATACCGAGATGCGGGTGGCAGGTGAGAGATTCAAAGAAGGTAGAGATTGTACACAATGACTCGCCTGCGCAGCCTCTTGCCGCAGGTACTGTTCGAGGTACCACGAAAAATCAGCGGCATAAAATGCCTTCGAGACGTCCTCGGCTTGCATCTGCGGGTATGCCGGCCGCCCGAAATCTTGTAGCCTCCCGCGCTATCGCAAACCTCCTCATCTTCGTCATCCTCATCTTCAGCACCTTGCGCGTCAGTGGTAGAGTCTTCATCTTTGTCTTCATCAAGATCTTCATCGGCGGCAGCTGATAGTTGATCTTCAGAGTGAGCTACAAGTGTTTCAGGCTTCAGCCATTGCAAGTAGGCTTGAAACCGGTGCAGGGCCTCCCGGCGATTTAGCCAGATAACCATTTGTTGGAGGTACTGCTTGCGATTACTTGCCCAGTAGCTATCACAAAACTCTAATACTCACCTGCTAGGAATGCTTTGAGAGGTTGTGGAGAACAGGGGACTTTGAGTAAAGCAAGTAGAGGAGATATGAATCAACAATGTTGTTGAGTCTGCAGGGTATTAGCCCTCAGACCAGCCTCCTTATATACATGTGTAGAGGGACCCCAGACACTATCTAAGACCTCCAATACCATGTGCTGACTGATACAGTCAGGTGATCCATGACTAAGGCTTCAGAGCATACCGCCGCTCTAACTCCCTTATTAGATCTGACCTAGCTATCACGCTAACATCAACACTATCTAGATGTCCTAATCTAGCTACTGTACACTACCAGTACACGATGTCATAGTGACCTCATAGTGAGGTCATAGTCTAGAACGAATCCAGAATTGAGTCCATGATCCTGTGTCTGTATGAGGCATATCCTGATAACCATGCGCGTCCATCGCATGGCCAACTGATCAGCATCTTGTAACGCTGTTGTGACGACTGGGTAACATGTCCCGTGACTTGATGTTACACTCTAAGCGCTGTATACTAGCGCTGAGGGAAAATTATGACAGTAGCCAATTTTCGCGAAGTCAATGTGCAGATGTTCAGGGCCCTCCGTGTTGTACCAATCTGCACCACCAAGAAACCAGATAGAGCATAGGTAGTGATCCATAGAGTGCAGCTTCGGGATTCCGTCAAAATTCGCCCCAGTTCGCAGGTATCTTCTCTTTCCGGCAGTAGTGGGAGATGAACGCACTCTTGTTGGCATGAAAGTGACGCCAGGCAGATTTGAGCAACTGCAGGGAATAGTCGATATGGGATTCGAAATGAGCAAGGTAGATAAAGTCCAGGAGACCTCGCACGGCGCTGACAGACGTCGTCATTAGCAGCGCCAGCAATAGCGCCCAAGAAGACCTTTTCCATGTTCTTTGTACTCGGTCCCTGTCCACTGCAAAACAAGCGAGATCCCTTTCTTTGAAATGACGAGCGTCGGAGTGTGCAGGCATGGCCTTGAAGCGTCGATCAGCCTCTTCATCGTCACTCACAACACAAGCAGTCACCCACTTCACGATATGGTCCTTGAACATTCCTTTGTGAAGCTGATGTAGAATGTCAGGTGCAATGCAGGCAAAGATGTTGCAGTGAGGGAGGTTGAGCCAAAATGGATGGACAGCGCACAGCCCCAAGGCTTCGAAATCCTGCGCTTTGGCACTGGCCGCTGCGGCTTCGAGCTTCTGTCCTGTTTTCGTGGGATCGCGCGAGGTTCATATTAAGCCCAAGTCCCCTCCCACGATTGACTGAGCTAATCGAGCATTTCGGACAATAGTTCTCCTTTACGCACGTCACCAAACACTGTTCGGGATGATCTGCAATGTATGCAGCCACGACTGGGTGAACTGTCCGGATGAAACCGTCCGCGCAGACCATGTCTCCGCCTTTCAGGCCGGCTTCAATAAGGGGCTTCAACAGAGACTTCATACAGTCATGGAAGAGTTGGTAGCCGGCCATTGACTGCTTGCCTTTGGAGATGCATTCGAGCTTTGCCGTAGGAAGGTAGCCGATAAGGACTATTACATGCGCCTTAGGTGAGCGTCAAGACTCTTCGAGATGTTCCCAATACTGAGATAGACAGGCCATGCAGACTTGTCCCCGCTAAACGTAGACAGCTGCGTCTTGTCGGACGCTAGGATGACAGGTGCAATTACCACACCGGGAACCCGTTTCTATAACGTGCGAAGCGTTGTCAAAAGTAAGTTCTGTATGTCCTTTTGAAGTTGCTCACCTGAACCGTTTCCCACCACTCCGCAGTCCACATCTCGTTTGTAATGTGCTTCGTGCCAGCTGAATCTTCGAAAATTGGCTCATGTGTGTACCAAATATGCTCTTGGAATGCAGAGTTGCCGATTAAGTCCTTGATACACTCAACAGAACCACGCTTATATAACTCCACCACCTGTGTGCGAGGCTCCTTGGTTGCCTCATCGAGTATGTTGCCTTTCACTGTGAACGTCTCGCATTCTCAGTCCTGGACCGCGAGGGAAGCAGGTCAACCTTCTTCAGCAAAGCCCGCTTATTGTGAAATGACAGGTTTGATTTCTTTGCCTGGCATTTATCAGTAAGTCATCTGTCTGTGTGGTATATGCAAGTGGGCTTACTATTTCTAGCTTCAGAAAATCATCTATCGCACGCTGGCTCAAGTTGTTTATCATGAGAAACCGAGTGAGCTTCCATTCATCATCGTTTGCCAGGGGCTGACCATGGGTTGTCGCTGGTTCTGTTGGCCTTTCGTGCTTTTGCAATTCTCTCAAGGGTTATATTCCCCTTCCCTTCGTCTTCACCGCCTTTCTCGCCTCTTTATCAATAAACAGTTGCTTAAGAAGCCCGCCATACTCGAGGTCATCTTCGACGTCTTCCACTCATGCATGCTTTGATGCCGGTTCAGCAGCAGACAGCCGGGACGATGCTGGGGCTCTACTCGAGGAGGATCATGGTAGAGTGGGTCCACTTGCATAGAAAGAGAGTCGGCATCATCTGCATAGTCAGAAGGTGATAGAGAAATGCCTTCGGAGAGGCTAGGGGACTGGGAGGAGGCATGGGTAGAATAAGGGTCTTCATCTTTTGGTTGAGCATTTCTGTTGAATTCTGCATGACATGCTTCAGATTGACGGATGTGCGATTTCAGGCCAGCTGGCGTTGCATTTCCACGGCCACAGTATGGGCAGAAAACCTGTTTATTTGGCATTTGCGAGCGAGACATGGAGAATATCTGGTCGTAGTAGCTGGCAAGTGTTCTGGCTCCGGAACCAGTAAGTGCCGCTCGATGCGCCCCCTGTGATTGATAAGCCAACCAAATTTGCCCACAACCACTACAATGCAACCTCCAACGTCCCACCTTCTGCTTCACATATATAAAGCTCAAAATGCCCTCATGGCGCCATGTTCTATCGGACGATGAAGAGGCTGACCACGATTCTGCAGAGCCAGTCCACAGTGGCTCGCAAACGGGGTCAAAGATAAGAAGTCAACACATCGAATATCGTTGCACAGAAACAACCCCGCCAAAAAGTCGAAAGCATACTAAGAGATTGGTATAAAACTCAAGCATTTTCAATATTACATCTAATTTCTCTGTATCGGATACACAGAACGACAACACCAGGCTCAAATGGGAGCTGGAGCAGATGCGAAAGGAGCTATGGCAGGTCAAGGCTGTTACTGCTGCGCAACAAACCAGCTCCAGTGCCTTGACTTCAACCACTCTACTCACAGCTGCCAACAGTGTGTCTGCGGCTGCCAACGGCGGCAGTGATGTACTTGCCCCAGAATTGGAAGAGGATGTTGAACTTGAAGTGGGAGTTGCTGTAGTAAGTGAAATGTAAATACTCCTTAGTCTATGAACGACTAACTGGTCTTCTTTCTAGACTCAAAGCATTGGAGTTATGCCCTTCACCCCAAACCTGTGGAACCAAGGCGGCTTTCAGCGTCGGCGACTCATCTCCACCTCCCGACCCATCCTCTCGACAACATCGCCAAGACCATGAGGCATCTAGCTGAAATCGTTAAGATGCAAGACACCAGCCTGAGCAGCAACGCTACAGCGGTCGTAAGGCATCCCCAGTCCGAAGCGATCAGAGGCGATCAGAGGCGCACGCACAAGATCATTCCCAGTCATCACCTGGGCACGTTTCAGTGCACGCTAACAACAGCCACATATGAGGTAAATTACGTTCATATATTGCAGCATATGCTGACACCGCTATAGCATCACTATCGAGTTCCTTCAAGTAGTCGTCACTGTGGCGCCCAGCGTTCTGCATCTCTCAATGACTCCGATCCCATACGAATCCCTTCTCTGTCACCGCTGTCACGCCACTCTTCACGTGAGTCACCGTTCATCCGCTACATCACCCGTTGTCTCGCAGCCCTTCGGCCTCACCGTTCTCGCAGTCCAGACGGCCCAAAGCACTCTCGCCTGATCGTCATCAATCACGACCACGGTCACGGTCTTGTCATGTCTCCAATGCAGGGCCATTGCGTCGCCGCTCCCTTCGCCTGCCTTAGCAGATGGGCAGCTGCACAAGCAACCGCGTCACTTGTGATCTCCAATCAAGCCTCTTGACACAGTGGAGTACAAGAGTGGCACGAAACCGACTGGCTGCAAGGCCAAGGTTCAGGACTACGCCGCCATCCTCCAAGTCCTCATCAAGCAAGCCAAAGCCCTGTACGCCATCAGACTGATCACAATGTATGCGTTCTGAAGCTGAACTCATGATGAAGTGGGCAGCGGGAAATTTGGGCATTAGTTTGTCGGGAGGGAAGAAGCACTATCCACCTGAGGAGTGCGAGCGGATCTATTGTGTGGTACGTCTCATAGCCATGTTATCTCTGCTTGTGCCTACCGGTCTACTAACGCGCTATAGCTGATCAACCATGGCTCAACCTACCACGGTCATCTCAAGGATAGGATCTGAGAATTCGCTATCACCACATTCGAGTTCAAGATTGATACAAGTCACGCGGCATCTCGAGATGCCAATGCGCAGCTCTCTAAGGACTTGAAGAGAGGGGAACCGCCTTGTTACTGCTATAGGGTGCGTGTGTCCTAGTCATGGGGTTATAATACTATACTAATAACATTGCAAGTATGGTCGGCAGATGCTGTACGTGGGTATGGCAAACATTCTATGTTCACACAAGCCCTGCGAGAGCACATGTTCAAGAAATCCAACGACGTCGGCGCTCGCAATCGCGCCCTCTTCGACCCTTTACCTGTGCCGACTCTTGCCCTACTCTTCACTATGGTATGTTGCTAGTAATTACAAGTGTTTATTTACTGATTTTTGTGCAGGTTAGCTTTTAGCTCGATGTCTGGGCAGATAAAGAATACAACTCTAACCCTGGTCAAGGGTTCACCGAGGATACGTACAAAGGCGATTATGATTTGCACTTGCGTCTGGTACAGGGCTGGGTTGATGAGAGCCCCACCGTTACCAAGAAGTTGCGAGAGAAAATGTGCAAGCTTCTCTTGTAAGTGTACTCCTTCTACCAAAACATGCCTTTGCTTACAATCACAATCCAGTACTGCTCAGAATACGCCGCCTGCACTCAAGTTTGACAAAGGCTTCTCAGAGAAGCACGACAAGCGTTTCAGGCTGACCTTGCAGGACATACAGATGATACAGACAGTGAAGAAGAAAGCCACGAGAGACCGGCCGGTGACATCCCAAACCCAAGTGATCATTCATAGTATACAATGTTGTATTCCCACTTTTCAATGGATGAAGAACATCGCATTCTGTAAAGCTAGTGTGGTATTGGCGGGATCCATTGTAGAACTATGGCTCTAAGGTTTTGCTACCACCTTCTACATTCGCGCTACGAGCTGGCTACGGTTTGGCTACGCATCAATGGCTGGCATCTACAAACAGCTACGGATGCAGTGCACGATGCTACGGGCGCTACTCACATAGGGACCAGTCTACGACGCTACTACATCTACGATGGCTACGTCAGCGTCAAGTAGCACTGACGTTTTTCCCTGATGTGCAGGTATGAGCATGATGCCGGAGTATGTATACTGGCGACGTGCAGGAGCAGCGCCTTCTCTGGGCATTGAAGAGAACTTACTTGCGTAAATGTGCATATATTGTGCTTGATGAGTAAGATTTACTAGACAGATGAAATACTGCATCACGAAAGAGGTTCTAGCCTACATTGCATCAGATAGTACTAGTGTTGCTAAAGTTCAGTTCAGTTCGGTGGCTCAGAACTAATGAACCGAACCGAGTGGTTCAGTTCGCTTCAGTTCTGGTTCGGCCTCCAGGTAACTTAGTTCGGTTCTTGGTTGAGGGCATGGCTATTATGCCCTGAACCAAGTTCGAACTGGTTTGAACTATGAACTAAGTACATGTTATGTAGTGTATTTATACTGGGATTCATAAAGAAAAGTACATGAACTTACTTACTGTAGCATGTCTAAACTATTTTTTCATTATTGTGCTTGTAAACTGAGCACCAAATGTCACTCTGCTTATGTTTTGGTATATACATGATGCCATTAATAGCTGCCAAAAATGGCAATTAGCAGCCTCTATCAGACACTGAGCTTCAAAACATCATAATATAAAGCTTTTGCACTATACAAACCCTTCTAGATGCCAATATATGACTCTATTATGATCTACCATTGCAATTATACTGATTTGACAGAGTAAAGCAGATATATACATGGTTCAATGGTTTGAACCAGTTTGAACCCTGAACCGAACCGACTGAACCAGTTCATGCTGGTTCAGTTCAGTTCGGTTTTAGTTCAGCTACTAAACACTTGGTGCTGGTTCTGGTTCAGATAAAAACGAGCCCAAACTGAACTGAACTGAACTTCGGCAACACTAGATATTACGTATAGCAATTATAGCACCATTGACTTCCTCGACATATATTGTGCTACATAACTGAGTTTTGGCTATGGGCTGCAATAAGGGGCTATCGTACCTTTGCTATACTGAGCTACAACTCACCTTACTATGAACAGCTACACGGCGCATGGATGAAAATGCTGGACTGAGAGAGCGACTTATTGATTATATAATTCCGGTATATTTATTTACAAATGAGTTATATTGCAAAGAATCGTGACTTGCAGTACGGAACAGGGACAAGTATCTACCATGGTCCGTTACGCAAGTAGTAACTTACTCGAGGCCAAGGACTCAGGCTTCAGAGGTCAGTTCAAATCCTTGTGAAGCAGTCAATTTTGACATGTGTACCCAGCTGCTTATACAGAATTTTGAAGTCCCGAGCCTATAGTGAAGAGTGAGTACCAGTGGTGGTCCTTGTCCGTAGTAGCACACAGACTCACTAGCAATCCCGAGTGCCACTATTTTTGGGGTATTAGTAACATTGCAAGACACTGGACATTGCTGTCTATGAAAAGCTGCTCTATTGTGGTAAGTGAGTGTAGCCATACATGCGAAATCTGAGACTTACCGTGATGTATAGGGGTGAGACGCAGACTTTAGAGGTAACAGACTACGTGTTTTATATACGTCGCACCTGAAGACTCGGAATTGGCCTGTCAGGCACTCGGGTCACACCGTGAGGAAGGGACAATAGAAAAGGACCGAGGTACGTACGATGCATGTGCAGAGTCTCACCTTTCGCGCGTGCTCCGGCCCGCTCGGGGATAGGATGCCATAGCAAATGGTCTCTTGCATAGGCTCAGGGAATTTCTGATATGATTAGTCAGCCAACCGGAAGCTATCCAAGAAGAAAGCATCCACTCACGGCTCTCAGAGACCACGGTAGAGCAGACCATGCATGCATAGAGGACCATAGGCTACACTAGCCTAGGATATTCTTTGCTTTCAATGAGTACCTCCGGGTATGTATCATAGACAGCGTCAAATATGTAACTGAAACCCCTTTCCTAATGCGTAGCGTGTCTTCAGATATAGCGATAAAAAGGTGATATATTGATTGAAATAGGGAAATGTGTGTAGGCACATACATTGTAAAGACTAGAACGAGCAACAGATCAAACTCTAACAACACTGCTTGGAAGTATGTGCTTAACTGTATTGTAGTATTGAGCTGGACCATTCATATAATCCTCAAGCAGGAGCAAAGCGTGGCAAGTGGACGAAAGGTGAGGAGAAGTCGTGCCGAAATAGAACAGTCGACCTTGTTGCAGACGAACACACATACATAGTATTACTTTTCATTTTCTCGCATTTGTTTAGCATAGATACACGGCCTGGTAGCAGCCCCAGAGCCTCTGGACTTCATTTGGAGGGTAAGGGTAAGGGTTAGCCTCTAAGCATGAAGGGTTTACCCTTGCCAATCACTATACATCCAAGAACCATAAACCATGCCCATTTCAAACTGCTACCCTCAGACCTCTCAAAGCGCCCCTTCGCCTGCAACGTGGAAACATGTTCGCAAGCATTCGTTTCGGATTAATGTATCTTGTCTTGTCCCTCTTCCACTCAATGAGGTCCTTCAATTCAATTATAATAGCTCACGTGAGCAGCCATAACACAAGCTCTGGGAATGCCTCATCCAATGTATCCAACACTGCCCGGGATATCTGGATTGTGGAGAAGTTGTTGGCAGAGCTTCTGTAGAAGATGATATGCAATGTAAGCTTCTCCAGCTTTGGGTGATTGGCAGGCATAAAGCCCTTCACATTGCCGCAGAAGAAGTTTCACAGCTCGAACAGGCTCTTTGCAACAAGGGTGTTAACATAGTCCAAGCACATGGTGAATGTGACAGTGAGTTTCTGCAGGTCCTTGCAGACGTTGCAGTTCACCAGCCCCTGATTACATCAGTTCCTTTGGGGATACTTAGCATTGTATGTGCTTCAATAAAGACAGTGCTGAACATGTACCCCAGCGAGTGCTGTCCCAATCATCAACGGCAAGGACGAGGTTCAACTCCATCAAGTTTGTCCCAAGACTGTTAAAGGCCGGTTGACAACCTGAAGTCATTTTACCAAAGGCCATGCACACAAAAGTAAGGCGGGCGTAGGTGCCTTGCGAGATTTGGCCGATTCTCAAAGTATGAGTGCAGCCACAGGTCTTTGGAGGAGAGCAGAAATATATGCATCATTGTTAGAGTAATTTTAAATGGCGAGGGAACATCAGCAAAACGTACAAGCGCTGACGACTGATGAGAGCTGACAAGCACTGAGAGCACTGACGAATGGTTTGGAAAGTTCGAGCCCTGCTGAAGCCCGGACTTTTACTAGATTTTGTATTTTCTTAGTTCCTCATGTTTCATAAAATATGTTGGACGTGAATGATGATGGTTTGCTCACCGAAGCTTTGCTGCAAGAGTCGGATGCAAGAGGGGTCAAAAACGTCTGAGAGCGCTCAAAACAACTACTGAGACTGGCGGGCGCTGACGGCACTGAAGGAACTGAAGCGCGCTGAGATGGCTTCATCAGTACCTGTCAGTACCGTTCAGCGCCAATGCAACTTTGCTGATGAAGATCTAGAAATTGTTTCCTGAGTGGCATGGATGTACGTATGTTGAGCTCGTTGTACGTGAACTGCGTTCAAGAAGAGAGCGAGCAAGGCGATGACATTGTAACCGGAAACACAGTCGACCTGCTTGTTGTGATGACGATTACCATTTATAATATGCAGATACTCCAGGTTCAAGGCAGCAAGGGGTGGGGGCGGGGTATGGGCTGATGTAATTGTCCAGAAGAATGTCGCCCAGTGAGAGGTCTTCACCAAAGGGAGTGTGCTCAACAGCACAATGAGCTCCTCACACGGCACTCCGCAATCGTAGTGGGTATAAATGAGCACAAGATGGCAGACGCAGCTCCCTGCGTAGACATCCTCTGTTGAGTCAGATAGACACCGTAAGCGCTCTGCTCATATCTTCTCTATTGTTCTATTGTCCTGGTACCTATTTGTGTCTGTTTGTAGTACAGCCACCCTGTATTGTATATAAGGCAGCCCTCTGCGCTATACTCTAATAAGACTCTTACAACTCTCAACTCACTTACGTGTATCCATACCAGCTTACAGGTGAGTAACCATCCTAGCTTCCTCTAGGCCTCGGTAGGAGTGTACGCCGCTGTATGCGCTGCACTTCTACAAGTTATGAGCCCCAATGACGCTGGGTTGTATGCGCCGTCACTGGCAGCAACAACCAGCTCATTGGTAAAACTTCGCCTGTACCTGTTCGGCTGCCATCGTGCACGACGGTTGCGCTATTTAGCGCACTGTCTGCGCCGGGCAAGCTGAACAGGCACGAGGGTGCCCCTTGGGGCCCCTCCTTGGCTAAAGCCATGTCAGTACGTCGTACTGACTGTTCTGTCCTCTACAGAACTCAACAATGTCTTCCTCACTCGAGAAGCTTGTCCCGTCCCTAATAACCAACTGGGAGCACTGGAACGATGAGTCGTTTCCTGGGCACTCAGGGCATCTCTCGTCAGCTCTTGACGACCCAGCCAATGGTGCCGACTTTAGTTCGCACTGTCCCGGCAGCCCGCTCGCGCCGCAGTTGCAGCTGTGGGTACCACCCCAGCCATCCCTGCGCCCTCCCGCCTCTGGCGAGTGCCCGGCAACGAGCATGAGCATTCTGAGGCCGTCAACAAGCTTGACGACTGGATCAATGACGACCTCCGGGCCATGGGCTTCATCCGCCTTCGTTTGACTTACCAGATTGGACAGTCAGTAAAGAACGAAACGACAGCCAAAGCCCCGCACGAATCCTTGCAGGCCACTTACACCCAGAACACTCTGGGTCTACACTGACTTCAGGGGCCTCCTGAGACTCGCATCCCTGATGACCAGTCACCAGCACCCACAATCGCCAAGATCCAATCCCACATCGACCGCCTTCATGCGGCCGCATGGCAGTAGTAGCACTACACCTGATGCTTCTCATCTCGAAGACACCAGCGTACGGTAAGCACGTCGCCACGGTCACCACTCTAAATCAAAAGATGGTAGACACTTCCTGACCCCCCTACCTGCTGGAAGCCCCGATCCCAAGCAGTACGGTAGCAGCTCATCGCTGCATGGGAGCAGCGGCTTTCCGTGGACAGCGCAAGCAGACCAAGTCTGCCAAGCGCGTCACCGCCGTCAAGAACAAGGGGAAGGATCCCCAGTTCAAACAGCAGCAGCGCCCCTAACGGGCAGCAGCAGCATGCGCAGCAGCAGCGCCCGCAAGGGCAGCAGCAGCAGCAGCAAGACGGTGCCGGCAACGGCAGGGAAAGAAAACCCAGCGCGGCAAGCACGGGGGCAAGGGCAAAGGCAAGCTCAGGATGCTGACCACGGTCACTCCTATATTGCCCCAGTCATCCCAGTGGTGAACGACTTTGCCTCTGACATGCCGCTCCCCAAATCCGAGGCCGAAGAAATTCAGTCTCGCATCAAAGGAGAGCGCGAGCTCGGCTCGCCAACGGCAACCAGTTCTCCGCTTCCGGCAAGGCACTAGCCCTTGCTGAGAAGCTCGGAGTCGCCGGGTCCCAGGAGCACATCCAGACCCTCGAGGAAGTCATCGACGCCAACGAGCACAATGCTCATCACGCGGACGCCATGGGATATCAAACACCGCAACCTGCGAACACCGTTCGTGAGTTAGAATTCCAACAGGAGTTCACTCAACGATCTCCCCAAGCTAACTAAATTGTTAGCTATCCTCGATGAGGACGACGAGTCCCAGACTCTGCACAAGGCCCAGCTTCGTGAGGCCGCAGAGCTCCGCAAGCTTGCCCGCAAGGAGTGGATCGCGGACAAGAACGCCGCCCTGAACAAGGGCTCGACCCTCGACCAGAAGCTGCCGCGGACACGCTCGGTGGGAACGACACCTGCTTGTCAAGCTGGCTACCACCCAGGAAAGTGAGTTCGCCACCACCGCCGCCGAAGATGAGGCCGCGGAGAGGGCTCGTCGTGCCAAGCAGGCCGACCTCGACTACGCCGAGCGCATGCTCGATGCTCGCATCGCCGAGCTCAACGCCCGCATCAACTCGGGAACCACGTTGCTCTCAAACGAAAGTTTGCTGAGCCGGAGTTCGTCGAGGGCAGCTCCTCTCGCCTGCCAAGCGCGAGCTCGCGCGAATCCGCCGATCATTTGGTCCGACGAGGTCGACATGCAAATGTCGCTCGACAGGGAGGGACGGCTTCGACGCCACGACCACCCTGACATCAAGGACGCTGTGTCCCTCGGAAACAAGGACAACGACAGCGATGTTGACGACCAGTATGCCGGATGCCTGATGGACGGTCGAGAGATCCACCAGACATCATCGACGCGCGACTTCAAGTACGTCCCCTCTAACTCTGCACTCGCATCTCACTGACCGATACCTTGCAGCTGAATGCACAGTGTCTCGGCAGGCTAGATTAAATAGTAGATACCACATGTATGCTACTATATTGAATGGAGCAGGTTTCCTTCAATTACCAGACCAATGTGTGCACAATAAGTTATTTAACGCGTTAGAGCTGCAAAGGTAAAAACCTTGCAAAATCAAGTGATTGGCTGCTGACTCGGAGCGCCATTTCACTTTACCGGTCAAAGAAGTTTATTGCGCAACTCGCGCGACATTGACCCAATTGTCGTTCAAACGGCTAATGGGCATGTAACTATCTCTGAGGAAGGTGATTCCATTATCAACTACCGTCCTAGTGCGACGAGCAGAATGATTAAAGTCTTACTGAAAAATGTTCGACTCATGCCTTCGCAGAAAGACATGAATCTTATCTCGCTTGGTCAGCTGCTACGACAGAACCGGTTAATCGAGGGTGACGCTAACTCTAAAAATCCTGGACGGTAACAACCGCCAGGAATTACAATTCGTGCCGCTTATCCAAACGCAACAGCGTACTATTTAGACACTGACTGAGACGGCCTTGCTTAGTCTCGCACGAAATAATGCATAGACGTTTTGACATTCCTCTGAGCGAATCCTACATCAACTTCCGTCAGCAACGACGGAATGTCCTGATTTCGACTATAACAAGTCGGACTCACCCTGCTCTGGCTGCCGCACAAGGAAAGATGCACAATTGCTCTTTTCCCGCCGACGCCTCGACAAGCATCGCGACCC
>JAKOGH010000948.1:0-18837 GCA_024811115.1 Terana coerulea
GTACAGCCACCCTGTATTGTATATAAGGCAGCCCTCTGCGCCATACTCTAATAAGACTCTTACAACTCTCAACCCACTAACGTGTGTATCAACCAACCTACAGGTGAGTAACCATCCTAGCTTCCTCTAAGCCTCGGTAGGAGTGTACGCCGCTGTATGCGCTGCACTTCTACAGGTTATAAGCTCCGATGACGCTGGTTGATTGCGCCGTCACTGGCAGCAACAACCAGCTCATTGGTAAACTCGCCTGTACCTGTTCGCTGCCATCGTGCGCGACGGTTGCGCTATTCAGCGCACCGTCTGCGCCGGGCAAGCTGAGCAGGCACGAGGGTGCCTTTGGGGCCCCTCCTTGGCTAAAGCCATGTCGTACGCCACTGACTGTTCTGTCCCTATCAGAACTCTACAATGTCTTTCTCACTCGAGAAGCTTGTCTCCCGTCCTTGACGAAACCAACTGGGAGCACTGGAACGACATCTTGAAGTCATTTCTGGGCACTCAGGGCATCTCTCGTCAGCTCACGACCCAGCCGATGGTGCCGACCTTAGTTCGCACTGTCTCGGCAGCCTCGCCGCGCCGCAGCAGCTGTGGGTACCACCCCAGCCATCCTGCGCTTCCCGCCTCTGGCGGTGCCCAGCAACGAGCATGAGCACTCCAGGCCGTCAAGCCTGACGACTGGATCAACGACGACCTCCGGGCCATGGGCTTCATCCGCTGACTTACCAGATTGGACAGTCAGTAAAGAATGAAACGACAGCCAAAGCCCTGTACGAATCCTTGCAGGCCACTTACACCCAGAACACTCTGCGGCCTACACTGACTTCAGGGCCTCCCGGAGACTCGCATCCCTGATGACCAGTCCCCAGCACCCACGATCGCGAAATCCAATCCCACATCGACCGCCTTAATGCGGCCTATGTGGAAGTGTGACGCATACTTACACCTGATGCTCCTCATCTCGAAGACACCAGCGTACGGTAAGCACGTCGCCACCGTCACCACTCTAAATCAAAAGATGGTAGACACTTCTGACCCCCTACCTGCTGGAAGCCCGATCCCAAGCAGTACGGGCAGCTCATCGCTGCATGGAGCAGCGGAAGCTTTCCGTGGATAGCGCAAGCAGACCAGTCTGCCAAGCGCGCCACCGCCGTCAAGAACAAGGGAAGGATCCCCAGTTCAAACAGCAGCAGCACCCTAACAGGCAGCAGCAGCATGCGCAGCAGCAGCGCCCAAGGGCAGCAGCAGCAGCAGGACGGTGCCGGCAACGGCAAGGGAAAGAAAACCCAGCGCGGCAAGCGTGTGGGCAAGGGCAAGGGCAAGGCTCAGGATGCTAACCACGGTCACTCCTACATCGCCGCCCCAGTCATCCCAGTGGTGAACGACTTTGCCCCTGACATGCCGCTCCCCAAATCCAAGGCCGAAGAAATTCAGTCTCGCATTAAGGAGAGCGCGAGCTCTGGCTCGCCAACGGCAACTAGTTCCCCGCTTCCGCAAGGCACTAGCCCTTGCTGAGAAACTCGGAGTCGTTGGGTCCCAGGAGCGGATCCGGACCCTCGAGGAAGTCGTTGACGCCAACAAGCACAACGCTCACCACGCAGACGCCATGAGGGACATCGAGCACCGCAATCTGCGAACACCGTTCGTGAGTTAGAATTCCAGCAGGAGTTCACTCTCGACGATCTCCCCAAGCTAACTAAATTGTTAGCAATCCTCGACGAGGATGACGAGTCCCAGACTCTGCACAAGGCTCAGCTTCGCGAGGCCGCAGAGCTCCGCAAGCTTGCCCGCAAGCAGTGGATCACGGACAAGAATGCCGCCCTGAACAAAGGCTCGACCCTCGACCAGAAGCATCGCGGACACGCCCGATGGGCGACACCAGCTTGTAAAGCTGGCTACCACCCAGGAAAGCGAATTCGCCGCCACCGCCGCCGAAGATGAGGCCGCAGAAAGGGCTCTGTGCCAAGCAGGCCGACCTCGACTACGCCGAGCGCATGCTCGATGCTCGCATCGCCGAGCTCGACGCCCGCATCAACTCGAACAATGTTGCTCTCAAACAAAAGTTTGCTGAGCCGGAGTTCGTCAAGGGCAGCTCTCTCGCCCGCCAAGCGCAGCTTCGCGAATCCTCACCGATCATCTGGTCCGACGAGGTCGACATGCAAATGTCGCTCGACAGGGAGGATGGCTTGACGCCCGTGACCACCCTGACATCGAGGACGCCGTGTCCCTCGGAAACGAGGACAACGACAGCGACGTCGACGACCGTTCGGCCGGATGCCTGATGGACAATCGAGATCCACCAGGACATCATCAACGCGTACTTCGAGTACGTCCCTCTAACTCTGCACTCGTGCACCACACTGACCGAAACCTTGCAGCTGATTGCGCAGTGTCTTGGCGGGCTGGATTAAATAGTAGATACCACATGTATGCTACTATATTGAATGGAGCAGGTTTCCTTCAATTACCAGACCGATGTGTGCACAATAAGTTATTTAACGCATGTCAGAGCTGCAAAGGTAAAAACCTTGCAAAACAAGTGATTGGCTGCTCAACTCTGGAGCGTCATTTCACTTTACCAGTCAAAGAAGTTTATTGCGCAACTTGTGCAACATTGATCCAATTATCGTTCAAACGGCTAATGGGCATGTAACTATCTCTGAGGAAGGTGACTCCATCATCAACTACCGTCCTAGCGCTGACGAGCAGAACAATTAAAGTCTTACTAAAAACGTTCGACTTATGCCTTCACAGAAGGACATGAATCTAATCTCGCTTGGTCAGCTGCTACGACAAAACCGGTTAATCGAGGGTGACGCAACTACTCTTAAAATCCTGGACGGTGATAACGCCAGGAATTGTTGCAATTCATGCCGCTTTATCCAAACGCAACAGTGTACTATTTAGACACTGACCAAGACGGCCTTGCACTAGTCTCGCACGAAATAATGCATAGACGTTTTGGACACCCCTCTGAGCGAATCCCACGTCAACTTCCGTCAGCAACAACGGAATGTCCTGATTTCGACTATAACAAGTCGGACTCACCCTGCTCTGGCTGCACACAAGGAAAAATGCACAACCGCTCTTTCCCGCCGATGCCTCGACGAGCATCGCGACCTTTGAGCTCATTCACAGTGACTTGAAAGAATTCCCAGTTGAATCATATCACCGGTACAAGTATATCATCACCTTTGTTGATGATTATACGTCGCATGCATGGATTATTTGCCTAAGGCTAAAATCCGTCGCCATCCAAGCAACAAAGAACTTTCTTGCTATGGTTGAAAACCAGCATAAAACAAGTGTCGAGAGCTGGATGTCGGATGCAGGGGAGAATACAAGTCAAACGCATTCATTCAAATGCTGAAGGAGGCAGGGATTAAAATCCTAACCAGCGTTCCACATACTCCACAGCAGAACGGACGCGCTGAGCGGTTCAATCGAACCCTCATGGACAAAGCCGAGGCTATGCGCTTCACAGCTTGCATTCCTCCGTCGTGGTGGGAATTTGCGGTTATGCACGCTACAGTGCTTTACAACCGCACCCCTGTTTCACGATTAAAATGGCTTACACCTTATGAGGCACTCATAGGTGAAAAACCACGCGTTGATAACATCCGCGTGTTTGGCTGCGGTGCATGGGTCTTTATCCCTGCCGACGTTCGAAAGAACAAACTACAGCCTAAGTCCGAAATGATGACATACATCGGACACGACGAGCACGGTTGGACCTTCATGAGAGGACCCAACAACGTCGTGTTTTGCTCAACTCAAGTCGAGTGGTGCGAAACTTATTTCCCCAAGTGTCCTGACGGCAAAATGCCCGCTGGCCTGACCCGCCTACGCAAAACACCAACAACGCGAACGACATTGAGTCTTTGCAAAGTGCAGGATCAGATGATAGTGACGATGATGCGCCACCGCCTCAATGGCAAGCTGCACCTCGTCCAAACCCTCCTTCCGCCAAAAAGAGACCGAGCGGATTGAACGACGGTTCAACCCCTGAGCCCCCTGTTGGGCGTAGCCCAAGTCCGCTTCGTCAGCGAAGCGACACCACCCGCAGAAGATCCACAGGTACTGGCACCACCAGTTATTCCTGCCGGGCCGCTGGCGTAGTACTCGCAAACGGAGGATCCCAGTCAGAAATCCAGGCTCCGTGTCGACCAGTCACAAGCACCGTCACGAGTTTTAGGTGCTGATAGAGGTATCCGTAGTTGGGAAAAGCAGACTGGCCAGACCAAACCCACCAAGGTTAGCTACCAAGGGCGCAGTCAGTCTAGCAAGCAGCCCGACAGTGTCCCCGCCACACGTCCTGCTAGCCCTTCTACATCCGAACAGCTCGAACCTGTTCGGATATCACTGAGCCCACTGAAGACACTGGTAGCGAAAGCCCAGTGTCAGATGACGTACTGGCACGACTGTGCCGGAAGGGGAGTAAATTTCTACAATTATTTGCTTGCCCAAGCAGTCGATCCTAACGCAACAAAGTCTTCAGTCTGAGACTGGACTTTACATGTCATAAACCGCCTGCCTGCAAAACAGCAGGTAGAATGGCATGCTGCATGCAAAGACGAGCTTGATGCATTAAGCAAAAGAGGCGTGTTCGAACTTCGCCCCGCGGCCGAAAGGCAAACGCGTCATTAAGAACCGATGGGTTTTTGATGAGAAGTCAGATGGTCGAAAGAAAGCGTGACTTGTAGCTCGCGGCTTCTCTCAGATTGAGGGAATCGACTACGACAAAATCTTCTCTCCAGTCGTACAGTTTGAAACCGTTAGATTCGTACTTGCCCTTGCAGCACTCGAAGGCTTCTTCCTTACTGGCCTCGATGTGCGCGAACGCATATTCTGTATGGACTATTAGATGAGGAGATCTACATGGAACAACCCGATGGTTTTCCTACTCAAGGGAAAAAGCACATGGTGCTTCGTCTCCGTCATGCCCTCTACGGGCTTAAGCAGGCAGGACTGTCCTGGTAGAAAGCCCTTAGCAAGTCTATGGCTGAGCTCGGCTTCAAAAGACTGAAGTCCGATGCTGGCGATATACGTCAAAGGCACGGGCGACGATATGGTCATCGCCATAGTCTATGTTGACGACGCTATATTCGCCGGACGTAGCAAGGCAAAAGTACTCCAAGAAAAGGAGTCCTTTATGCAACGATGGGAGTGTCGCGATATGGGCGACGTAAAGGAGTTTCTACGCATGCGTATACAACAAGTCGGCAACAAGATCATAATTGATCAATGCGCCTACCTTAACATGGTACTCGAACGCTGCGGCCAGACCAATGCCAAAATGGC
Source organism: Terana coerulea (assembly GCA_024811115.1). Taxonomy (NCBI): domain Eukaryota; kingdom Fungi; phylum Basidiomycota; class Agaricomycetes; order Polyporales; family Phanerochaetaceae; genus Terana; species Terana coerulea. Next base: position 5,296 of record JAKOGH010000948.1, read on the forward strand.
AAAGACTCCGCTTCCTGAGGGATATATTCCTCAACCAAATGAAGGAGAGCTTAACAAAGCTCGCCAGAGCCGTTTCCAAATTGTGATAGGCTCACTCCTTTATATCATGCTCGGTACACGACCGGACATTGCGTACGCTGTCACAAAGCTAGCACAGTTCAGTGTGAACCCATCCAAAGACCACCTAAACAGAGCCCTGTATATCTGCCGCTATCTGTCAGGCACTCGTAACTACACCCTTGAGTATGACGGCTCTTCCGGGTTAGGCTTGGTGGCGTACACCGATGCAGATTGGGCAGCTGCTTTCAACCGTCGCTCTCAGACTGGCTTCCTGCTAATGCTTGCAGGAGGAGCCTTTAACTGGAGCTCTTTCGCACAAAAGTCCGTAGCAACGTCGACTAAAGATGCCGAATACATGGCACTTAGCGACTGCTCCCTGAGAAGTTATGCGGATTCAAAATATCCTCTCTGAACTCGGTTACAACTTCGAGAAAGTACCCATCTGCAGCGACAACCAGGGCGCTCTATTCATCTCAGAAAATCCTGTCACCGAAAAGCGCACCAAACACATTGCCATTCGCTACCACTACATTCGCGATGTCGTTGAAGCTGGCCACATCGAAGTACTTTTCGTACCTGGCGTTGACAATCCCGCAGATATCTTCACCAAGAATCTGGGCAGGGTCAAGATCGAGAAGTTCTGACCAATGCTTGGACTTCGCATCGCTGCTAACTAGCGCTGACTGAACCAGCGCAGGCAATATGCCGTGCTAGGTTAGGAGGAGTGTTGAGTCAGATAGACGCCGTAAGCGCTCTGCTCCTATCTTCTCTATTGTTCTACCAGGATCCACCATGACGATGCCTATTGTCTATTGTCCTGGTATCTATTTGTGTCTGTTTGTAGTACAGCCACCCTGTATTGTATATAAGGCAGCCCTCTGCGCCATACTCTAATAAGACTCTTACAACTCTCAACCCACTAACGTGTGTATCAACCAACCTACAGGTGAGTAACCATCCTAGCTTCCTCTAGGCCTCGGTAGGAGTGTACGCCGCTGTATGCGCTGCACTTCTACAGCTCTAGCCCGAAGGGGTTACATGCCCGACCTTACCGCCGCTGCATGCAAAACCATCAGCTCTCTATGCCACCTGAAGAGCGTAGACGTTGGTCCGTTGAGCGCGCCAACGTTACAACACCTGATGGATCTGTCTACCATTCGAACACTATCTATTCATTTGGCCAATGTCAACTACGGAAAAATCATTCATTTCTCCTCCAGTTCACCTCTGCCCTTTCTCAACCTTCAAGAGTTGACGATTACGACCTCCGGCAACGAGGCAGGCCTAATGCCTACGCTCACATTTCTCAAGGCCATACAACCTGTGCGCCTTGTCAAATTCATCCTTCAGCCCTGGGTCTTCTACGACGAGATTCGTAACGAGCAGACGGGTACCACCCAGCCAACAGAGCATTGTATTAAAGCCGTATTCAGCAGCCTTGCTCGCTTCACCACTCTTCAAGCCATAACCATTCATGCCGTCCGGCGTGGCCATTCAATCTCTATCACGGAGCACTTTGTGCTCAGTGAAGACACATTATCACTGCTATTCCCTCTCAAGACGTTGGCATGTCTATCCATTTCCCATCTGCCGTTCAAGCTCACAGCATCCGCTATTCGCGCCTTTGCTCGAGCGTGGCCAGATGTTCATACACTGACCCTTGGAGAAGCCGTCGAACACTTCCCCCAGAACTCGAAGTCCAGGACTTACACCCGTTCGCCCTTCATTCTTTGAAGTTGAGGAATCTTGGGCTGGCAATCAGCATACCGGCCGGCTCGGGGTTTGTGTGAAATGGCGGCTTCCAGCCGGCCATACTAGGTCCAAGCTAGACAGGATTCGCCTGGGGTTCTCTCGTCCGACAGGGTACATCGAGCACGTTGCTGCCTACCTATCTGGCATGTTCCCCAAAGTCACTATTTGTTCGAGTTGGTCGGCAACCGCGAATGGGAAAACCGCGAAGTCAGAAGTGCGTTTCAGAGGCGCCAAGTCGCACTGAGGTCTTGACCATACATTTTAACATATCTTGTGACATCGACAGCTATCGCCGGAAGACAGAAAAGTGGATACATGCAAATGATTATCGCACAAACAGCCCTGTCCGAGTCATCGTACCTCCGGCGCGATTGATATTCACTGTGGAGACGGATCATTTTCTCCTATTTCTGCAACACCTGAATCATCTTCACTGCAGTTTTGCCAGATTCAGAAACAACACGGAGAAGCAAATACAACTTACTCCTCAACTTGGAGCGGCTCAAGCAAAGACTCCCTTTCCTGGGCTCCTATCGCAACGAAGACCCGATGTAAATAGCGAAGCATGGCGCAGCTGGACATACTTGTCCGTATATCGGATACCGCGGTTATGCTTCCTTCCGCTCATTCGTGCCTGCCACCGATTTTGAAAAGTTACGCTGCACAAAATACGTCGCCCCGCACTGCCTCAATGAACAAGTACCGGCTGGGGGAACAACCGTGGGCTTATTGATATCTTGCTTGTGTTCCGCAAGACGGGCATATCCGGCCATGAGAACTCCATAACTCTCCTCGCGACACGTTCATTGCCAAATAATGCAGCTAGCAGATGAGAATTACAAACATACAACTCGATCCCAAAAGCTTTTACAACAGAAATCCCATAAAAAGAAACGCGATTCGAAGTAGTATTTTACACAGATGGTCCGTGATGCCAGCCATCAGCATCACTATAACGCCGCCTCAATGATGCTGAATACGAGAGTGGCCAAAACCGCCAGGTAGAAGGAGTCGAGGACACGCGCAGTCAATCCAAAAGCGCCGTTGCCCTTCGCGGCCTTGTTCACGGCATCCGAGATATTGGAGGGAACGGTCGTGGCTTGAACCATCTGACCGTAGTTGACGTTCGTCGGAAGGTGTCCGTTTGCGGAGTAGTACGACTCGATTTTGTTCATGTCCCAGCTCGGAATAGCCGACTGCGCCGAGAGCAGGGTGCCAGTCGGCGCTGGCAGTCCTGCGAGGGCCTCCTGCGCACGAACAGCTCCCGGCTCGGCGACACTGACGGTGGAATTGATGGCGAGGCCGTCCGCGGAAAGTACAAAGCACGACGTCGTGTTGATGCCCAGCGCGGGCTCAAACGGCAGGTCGTGGTTGTAGAGCGAGAGGTCCCAGTCGTCTGGGATGCCGTGTCCGACGAACTCGCCCTTCTCGAGGATGAGCTGCGCCTCCATGCCCAGGCTCAATCCGGCACCGACGATGAAGGCGGTGCTGAAGGACTCAAAGTCATCAGTACCGATGGGTTTGCAGTCCCGGTTGACGGATTCCTGAAGGGAGGCACTGGTGCTCGCTTTCGGCACGTTCTGTATCAGTCGGAAGGCGGCGCCCACGTCAACTGAAGCAGTTGGTCAAGATGTATATGATGAAACTAAAATAAAATAAACGCACGAATGGTGAATGCGATCTCTGCATACGGTGCAAACGCAACACTAGTGGTGATGTTGAACTGGCCGTCATTCACCTTGAAGGGAATTTGGTCTACGCCCATCCCATCCCTAAACATGGACCATCAGCACCATCTCCACCGGCCAGGAGCCAACTCACCATCCAGTTGCTGTCCTTGAGGATCCCAATCCCCGGTAGAGTTCACCAGGCTTACAGAAGCGAACGCTCCGCTTGGGATCTGGGGTGTCGCTATGAGACGCTGATACTGATATCTGAATAGAATAAAATTGGCTCACATGGGCTTTCGCGCCGAAGGTGAAATTGATGCTCGACGTGATGTCCAGCTCGAAGGCAATCTCGACACCAATGGCAGGGCCGAGGTCAACGAGAGAGGGAATCTGGGATTGGTACGATGAAAATCCGACAACGCGCCATGGGTATATGCGACTCACGTCCAGAGCCGGGCCGACTGGAATCCAGAGCACCCTGCGAATAAATGAGATTAGCTAAGTAGCTTACTATTTTGAAAGCTTGCTTACTTGTAGTTCGCTCCAGCTTGGAGCTCTTTCCCGATGAACACCTCCAACGCCGCGTCTTGCTCAAAAGCCTCTATGGTGAAGTTCATGGCCGCGCTGTCGAATGTAAAGCATGACTCCGACGAGCTGGTGATGCAACTCGCGTCTCCAATGTTGACCTCGAAGTCGACCCCGATAGTGACGTTTGTGTTCAGCTTGCAGTCGACGCATGTGAGTTGGACTTGCGAGCCTGTCAACTGACTATTAACGCCCTAAGTGATGTGCGATGTATGCTTGAAGGCAAGACTCACCTCAGAATGTCCTCGGTAACAGTGTCGTCCAGCGTAGTGTTGGGAGGGAAAAGAGGCAAGCGAGCCGGAATATCGGGGTTGTAACTGAAGTCATAGACGCTGTTGATGCCATGGTCATCTCGACGAGCCAAACCCAGGACTTCATGACTGGACCAAGACCGAGCACCGTTGTGGTCATACTTGACGGCGAAAGACTTTGACGGTGTCTCGCATGGATATGGGCTCGACAATGAAGACCATCCGCAAGCGAGATGCGTCGTCCACCACGCTGGAGACTCTGCACCGCCCCAAGCCTATCAGCATCGTCGGTAGCCAGCAGCAGAGTAGTACTTACGACCAGGCGCCGCGCTCGTCCTCAGAGTTGCAGCCAGAGTGAGCAGTAATGACAGAGAAGCCTTGCATACTCCTCCACTGCCCGACTGCCTCTTCGAAGGCGTCGAGGTCAGCGAAGTCCAGAACAATGCTTGTTCCAAACACTGAATGCGACTCGAAGCATTTCAGGGCGTGAAGCAAGTGGTCGAGATCCTCGAGCAGCAAAATCGGTCGGTCCTGGTGAGCGGAGAGGGTCACAACGGCGGATGGCGGATGATACGGTGCTAGAGTGAAGGGGTTAGCCGCAGTGGGCAGCTGGCAAAGCGCTCACGTACCCAAGCCGTAGTTCAAGACTACGGCATCCTTCAGAGCAACGTCTCGCTTGTACAACGATCGTTGCTCTATGGAAACGGCTCGCTTGCTCGGGACCAGTCGCGGCTGAAACGCAGCAGCCATTGCGGCCACCAGGCTCAAAGACACTGCTAGACGTCCCAGGACGAGCATGGCGGATGGCTCTGAGTGTATGTCGCGGCGCTGACTGGGGAATTGCTGTCAGGACATAGGACGCACATCATTTTTATACTGTGCGACGTACTGCAATTTCTTTTGCTTTACCCATGCCTTAGCCGAGGACCGTATAAGCTTTGATTTGCTGCTATGGGTCGTGAGCTAGCCGTTGTGTGGCCCCAGCATCGATGAAGATAGATCCCGCGTTTCGGTGTTACCATCACTGTAGAGCGGGCCTACTGCGCCCAAAGACTGACAGAGACCCATGAGCGTCGACCTTACGGTGCAGGGAAAGAAGCGAATCTAATCATTGGCACATCACCCTGGGACAGCTTTCCTGACGGGGCACAATCTAAAGTAGATCATGTTGTCGGTGAAGCCCAGACCAGCTTCGCGTAACTGTCCTCTGTGCCAGGGCTGTCAGCATGGTCAATATATGTGGTTGAAGGTAAGCTCGTACCTATATGCCACGGTTGAAGCTTGCTGGGTAAATAGCTGGAGTGGTAAGTAGATGAGCTCAGGTTGATGCGGATCCTGGGTTTTCTGAACGTGAAAGAACAGTACTAGTCAATGTGGCTGCGTTATAGTAGACGCCACGACCCTGGATGCGCACTGTTACAGATGCACTGTAATAGTGAATTTCCCGCCAGTGGTCACCACGCGACATAGAAACGCTCGCCATCAAAATGAAATGCGAGCAAAGTTCAGCTTAGATCACGCCCGGGAAGGGCGGACTTGCGTTGCGCTCTCGGGTCAGCAGGGCACAAGCTTTGTGCGACATCGGCTAGGTACGCACCTCCCTTGATCGTGGATAGCCGGGAGTGAAAGCACGGGAAGCTCAATACGAAAGCCAAAGTTCTGTTAAATGCAGTAGGGCTAAAAGTGCTGCGTACGTCGTTGAGTGTCACCCGTGAGACGAAACGTACGTACCAATAGGCTCTCATTACCAGATACACTCCCAAACCCTCTTGATCGGTAAACTCGGGACTGATTTATCACATTGGAGGCGCTGTGCGGTTGAAAAACCCTTGTCTGTGAATTAGACCCGTGAACGTAAAGTTGTGTCCTAGGAATTGTGCCTCAGAGAAGCGACTTACGCTGCAGCCATTGAAGTGGCTGTATCTTGTAGGAAGATGTGGAGCGGTGAGGATGGCAAGGCCCTTCATCCCCTTGTTCGTCTTCGCCTGATCTTGTAGTGCCTCAACTTCTTCTGAACCAACGTCTTGACTTCGGCAAGTCAAACGGCCGTTCCTTAAATTAAAGTTTGAGCGCGTAGCGAGGTGCGAGGTGTTGGGCGACACCCTCATGGATAGTTCAAAACCGTGGGGACGGGGTTCGAGATCGACGTCCAGAAGCCACTGGACAAAGTGCCTTGTAACCGCAAGCTTCAGGTTCAAGTTCTTCTTGGTCTCCTCATCCAAGAAGAGAGATGAACACGCTATGTGCGTGCGCCCTCAGCGTGGAGAGGACAAAAAATAGAAATGGCTCACTAGTGACGTCGTGGAGTAGTTGAGAGCTGCTTCAGAGTGTTCGCTGATGCCGGATATATCAAGCTTCTTGTCGTCGTAAAAGCCACACTTTACGTCGAATGGCTCTTGCAGCCTTCAGCGCTATACTATCCCAGGTTCGATGGGGCCGTAAGTCTCAGTCACCGACACCACGGTGCAGTCGATGCCAATTGGCTCACCATGAGGTCGCGAGTCCCCCTTCAGAGTCTTATTCCTTTAGCGTCCGGCACCCTGTCTACCGACAATGTAGTAGGGGAGAACGTGTACGCCGGTGAAATTCTCGGTGCTCGAGTAAAGGCTGATAGTGTTTGTCACTCGCTCGACCTTGTGTAATAGAAGAGATGGAGGGTTAATACTTCATCCCACGCTCAACGTAGCGCGAGCAGAGTTCTGAATCAGGCTCCAAACCAGCACGGCCTTGCGGCCTCGTTCGTCTGAAATCCCTATATACCCTATGACACATACGTGCTTACGCTACATCACGTGATTATAGTTTTGAACCTTATTTTACGAAGAGGCCGCAAGGCCGGCTGGCAAACAATGTCGTGGGAATGCTTGGTAAGCAAGACCTGCGTCTCTTTCCATGCGCGTCGAGCATGACAGTCGCGTTCACCCACTCGGCCTGTCGCTGCAGTTAATACGCCATGTATCATGTAGAACTCGGTTCAATGTAAGTGTCACTCTTGTCTCTTCTCATAGTTGCTGTCTATTGCATGCTCGCAAATACTGCGCAGTATGGTCTATGTAGTGATCAGCTTGAAGCGTGCATTTGATCCTTGCCAGCGAGTGCCAGTCCCTCCTACCCAAGTGTGCACAAACCGGGTAGCTCGTAGGCTTCTGAATAGCACATGGTGGCCTGCATTCTTCTTTGCTTTCCTCTTTTCATTTATTTCTTGCTCTTAGTACTGGCAACACCAACATCGGAAGGTCTCCTCTTTCTTGTGTAAGCAGATAATGAAATGCAATTACAGTACGGCCTACTAGCTCCTCGTAAATATATGTCAGTGCTTGAGTCCTGATTTCACATGCACAAAGGACTGTGGGTGAGCTCTAGCAGCGTATGCTCTCATTTTATTGCGCTCTGGTGTGTGGTCATCGCAAGTGTCTGTCTTGCTTACCAAGCATTCCCACGACATTGTTTGCCAGCCGGCCTTGCGGCCTCTTCGTAAAATAAGGTTCAAAACTATAATCACGTGATGTAGCGTAAGCACGTATGTGTCATAGGGTATATAGGGATTTCAGACGAACGAGGCCGCAAGGCCGTGCTGGTTTGGAGCCTGAGTTCTGAATGTGGTATTTGCGGGCATCGTCTGTTAGCTACCGGAGGAGGCGTTAGCTTCGACTCCATGGACTACAATATAGCATAGCGTACTGGGTGACTGACGCATAGTACGTCTGACCGGTCCTCGTCTAGGAAAGAAAACACAACGGCATACGTGCAACGTCGTACTCGAGGCTGCGCCAGACAGGTAAGCTATGGTGCAATTTGAGCGGGATATTCGGAGAAAGCTGACAACAACTGACCATTTGCCTTGTCGAATAGTGCCAAGCATTTCGGTTCACTTCGGCCCTCGCTGTCGCTCCAGCCCCTGGGCTGGCACCTTTAGTGCGAGTGTTTAGGGCTTCGGGTGCTCCGGCTATGCTTGCTCTTCAGGTTGCCTTTCAAAACGCCGGCCGGGGAGATGTTTCACAAGAAATTGGGACTTATGAGCGTTGTAGGGAGAAAGACGTGGACGTGGGCCTAGGCCTGGTGAATGCTTGAGCAGTGAGTAAGTCAAGTGAGACACTCTCCACAATGATGCTTTGCAGGGTATGAGCAGTGGAGATGGTGAAGAAAGATGTGTTTGGTTGGAAAGCGATTTGAGCTTGCGTTTTTATTCGAACATCAGGATCCGGAGGCTGACAAGAAGTTGCCGCCGAGGCTGGCGACGCGCGGACTTCGAATACGCGTCGCGACTTCCCGGCGGCAGACGCCTCTCAGCGAATCTAAGCGTGCGAAGCCTGCACGTGGCTCTCAGCGCACTGAACGCTTGCGGCGTTCTTGCTACCTGTGTTCTCGGTTGGTTTTCTGTCACTGCTCAGAACCTCCATGGCCACCGCTATCTACTCCTCGCAGTACTTATAGCTGACGCGTGCTAATAGTGCGGCAATTTTTGAATTTATTTTGCATCAGTTGCTGGCGCCGAGCTCGTCCAGTGTCGTCGCAGGCGGGGCACAGGTTGCAGGCCGGGTGTCAGCTGGATGCATGCGAATCTTTCAATAAACGATCTCGTAGTCTGCAAGGCGGAAACATCCGGCCATGAGAAATACACACACACTCTTTTCGGCACATTCGTTGCCATATCACGCCCAGCACTGCATGTGAATTACAAACATAAGACTCGATCATACAAGCCTATATATACTACAACGAAGACCCTATAAGACACTGTTTTTGCTGCGATCAAAGAAACGCGACTTCGGAGTAGTATTTTACACAAATGGTCCACGATGCTGGCCCTCAACATCACTAAAACACCACCCCAATAATGCCGAATACGAGGGTGGCAAAAATCGACAGGAAGAAAGAGTCGGGAATGCGCGCGGTCAGCCCAAAAGCGCTACTACCCTTCGCTGTCGTAAGCTTGTTCACGGCATCTGAAATATTGGAGGGGACGGTCGTGGCCTGGACCATCTGGCTGTAGTTGACGTTCGTCGGAAGGTGTCCGTTTGCGGAGTAGTACGACTCGATTTTGTTCATGTCCCAGCTCGGGATAGCCGACTGCGCCGAGAGCAGGGTGCCAGTCGGCGCTGGCAGTCCCGCAAGGGCCTCCTGCGCACGCACGGCGCCCGGCTGGGCAACGTCGACGGTAGAGTCGACGGAGAGGCCGTCCGCGGAAAGTACAAAGCACGACGTCGTGTTGATGCCCAGCGCAGGCTCAAACGGCAGGTCGTGGTTGTAGAGCGAGAAGTCCCAGTCGTCTGGGATGCCATGTCCGAAAAACTCGCCCTTCTCGAGGGTGAGCTGCGCCTCCATGCCCAAGCTCAGACCAGCGCCGACGATGAAGGCGGTGCTGAAAGATTCGAAGTCATCAGTGCCGATGGGCTTGCAGTTCCGGTTGACGGATTTCTGGATGGAGGCACTGGTGCTGGCTTTTGGCACGTTTTGGACCAGACGGAAGGCAGCGCCCACCTCAACTGAAGCAGACCACTCAGAGTATGCGATGGGAGTAAAGTCAAATGAACGCACGAATGGTGAATTCGATCTCGGCATACGGTGCAAACGCAACGCTAGTGGTGATGTTGAACTGGCCATCATTAACCTTGAAGGGAATCTGGTCTACGCCCATCCCATCCCTAAACATGTGCCATCAGCACCATCTCTACAAACCAGAAACCCGCTCACCATCCAGTTGCTGTCCCTTGAGGATCCCAATCCCCGGTAGAGTTCACCAGGCTGACAGAAGCAAATGCTCCGCTTGGGATCTGGGAGGATCACGGTGAGAAGCTGTAGCTGATATCTGAGAGAGAGAAAGAAAACCAACTCACATGGGCCTTCGCACCGAAGGTGAAATTGATGCTCGACGGGATATCCAGCTCAAAGGCAATCTCGACGCCGATAGCAGGGCCGAGGTCGACGAGAGACGGGATCTAAGATTGCCAGCACAATGAGAATCAGACAACGCACATGGGTATATGCACTCACGTCTAGAGCCGGGCCGACAGGAATCCAGAGCACCCTACGGATTAAATAATGTTAACTCAGTAGCTTGCCAATCATGCAGAGCTCGCGTACTTATAGTTCGCCCCAGCTTGAAGCTCTCTCCCGATGAATACCTCCAGAGCCGCGTCTTGCTCAAATGACTCTACAGTGAAGTTCATGACCGCGCTGTCGAATGTAAAGCATGGCTCTGACGAGCTAATGATGCAACTTGGGTCTCCAATGTTGACCCCGAAGTCGACCCCAATAGTGACGTTTGTGTTTAGTTTGCAGTTGACGCATGTGAGTTGGACTTGCGAGTCCGTCAGTTGACTATATTTATATCAAGTAAGTGATGTGTCACAGTGCACGATTGAAAGCAAGGTTCACCCAAGAATTTCCTCGGTAACTGTGTCATCTAGTGTAGTGTTGGGAGGGAAAAGAGGCAAGCGAGCCGGAATGTCGGGGTTGTAATCGAAGTCGTAGACATTGTCGATGTCATGATGATCTCGACGAGCAAGACTCAGGACCTCATGGCTGGACCAAGACCGAGCTCCGCTGTGTTCGTACTTGACGCCAAACGACTTGACGGTGTCTCGCATGGAGATCGGCTCGACGATGAGGACCAACTGTAGTCGAGATGCATCGTCCACCACGCTTGAGACTCTGTACGTTTAAATCGTATCAGCGCGCCGGCAAGCGGGAACCCAATGAAACTCACGACCAAGCACCGCGCTCGTCTTCAGAGTTGCAGCCGGAGTGAGCGGTGACAACGGAAAAGTCTTGAATACTCTTCCACTGCGCGACAGCCTCTTCGAAGGCGTCGAGGTCCGCAAAGTCCAGAACGATGCTCGTTCCAAACGCCGAGTGCGACTCGAAGCATTTCAGGGCGTGAAGCAAGTGGTCGAGATCCTCGAGCAGCAGTATCGGTCGGTCTTGGTGGGCGGATAAGGTGACAACAGCAGACGGTGGGTGATATGGTGCTGGGGTGAAGAGGTCAGTGGAAAGCTAGTGGTTCGGTGGTAGTCTCGCGCACCTAGGCCATAGTTCATGACCACGGCGTCCTTCAGAGCAATGTCTCGCTTGTACAACGATCGTCGCTCCATGGAAATGGCTCGCTTGCTTGGGACCAGTCGTGGTTGAAACGCAGCAGCCATTGCAGCCACCAGGCTCAAAGATGCTACTAGCCGTTCCAGGACGAGCATGGCGGATGGCTTGGACTGTATGTCGCGACGATGACTGGGGAGTTACTGTCAGAACATAGAACGGACTTCATATTTATATTGTGCGACGTACTGTCATTATTTTAATTTACCCTTGCCTTAGTTGAGTGCCGCTGTGTGTTGCGAGATAGCTGTGTTGTGGTTACAGTACCGATGTGAATGGACCCTGCGTTTCTGCGATTCCATCACTGTATAGTGAACTCACGCGCCCAAGACTGGCAGATACCCATGGGCATAGACCTTGCGGTACTAGGAAAAGAAGCGAATCTAATCAATAGCACACATCATCCTGGAACAGCTTGGGTGTCGGACACAATCTGAAGCAGATTATGCCGTCAGAGAAGTTACACTCATCTGTTCAGGACCACCTTCGCTGAATCTTCCTCGCTGTTCTAGGGTGGTCAGGTTAGTTAATCATCGCAGCCGAAGACCAGTCCATACCTGAGTACCACGGTTCAGCATTGCCGGGAAAACACAAGAAGAGTGCTTGATGGGAAAGATCATGTGTGCATTTTAATTCGTCTGTGAACGTCGAGAAGCTGTACTAGTCAGCGTGGCTGCTTCGTTGCAGACAATCCCCGGATGCACTGCCGTGATCAGTTTTCCATCGCTACGAGACGGATGCCCCGCATCAAAATGAACAAAGCAAAGTTCAGCTTACACCACGCCCGTGATCGTTAGCGTTAAGCTAAAAATAAAATGTAAACCATGTAGCACCCACCCCGAATGGCTGGTTCATGCTCACAGTACGTGATATCCAGAGGCTTGCGAGTGCCTGCCACAGCATTTCCTCAGTACGCGCTCTCTCGGCAGTTCATGTATGCGCTCCCCAAGACTCACATGCAGAGTCATCGAAGGCCCCATACTGCGAAGTGAATAGAATCTTGCGAGGGTCTCCGGAACCAAATAGCAGAACATTCGCGTCCAGCTCCACCGGCACATCCCGCAGCAGATACGTGGGAGGTGAACTCGTGTATGGGGAGAAAAAATAGTGGGTTTCCCAGACGGTTGACTTTGCCATAACGTTCGATAGCCACTCGACACCGTGAGACTAAGTGATGCAGCGTCAGCTTAAGTTTGAGTGAAAAGTAATGAACCCACAGAGGTAATGCAGTGCAGCTCGAAACACGTATACGTTCGTTGTAGGTGGTATTAATGTGGTGCGACTTTCCCTAAGTTCGGCAGGTCAAATAGCGTTTACTTAACGAGAGTTTGCGCGTGTGGTGCGTTGCGTGGTGTTGGGTGTCAACCTCATGTATTTTTCAAAACCCATGGGGACGGGTTCGAGATCGACGCCCAAAAGCCGCTGGATGAGGTGCCTTGTAACCGTGAGCATCAGGTTCAAGTTCTTCCTGGTCTCCCCATTAGAAGGAGCAGTCGTTACATCGATAATTCGTTGAGGAGAGATCAACACACTATATGCATGCGCACTCAGCGTTGGGAGGAAAGGGAAGAAGGAAAGGCTTACTAGGGACGTTCTCGTGCAGTGGTTGAGGGCCGCTTTTCGAGTTGTAGCTGAATGTTGGATGTATTGAGGTCTCTGTCGTCGTAAAAACCACACTTTACGGTAGCGTCGATGCCTCTTGCAGTTTTCATCGCGATAATGTCCCGTGGTCGGTGGGGGCGTAGGTTACAGCCACTGGCACGTAAGGTCGCATGTACGCGTTCAGACTCATATCCCTTCGGCGTTGGGTACCCTATCCTCAACGACAATATTTTAGAGAAAGAATCATACGTCGCTGATATTCTCGGTGCTCCAGAGCAGTCTGATAGTGGCCGTTGCTCGCCCGATCTTGCGTGGTAGAAGAGATGGCGGGTTGGTGCTTCATCCAACGCTTAGCATAGTGCGGGCGGAGTTTTGGTTGTGGTATTTGCGGCCATCGTCTGTTAGTAACCGTAGTAGGCGTTAGATTCGATTTTACGGATTACAGTATAGCATAACGCACTGGATGACCGATGCATAGCACGTTTTACCGGTCCTTGTCGGAGGAACACAACGGCATAGGTGCAACG